>PVJX010029926.1:0-22454 GCA_004027295.1 Dolichotis patagonum | reverse complement strand
CTTATTGGGATTTGAATATGTGTGATAGTATAAACAAAATTTTTTATCGAAAATGAGATATTATAGTACCCATTGATCATTCTCTGTTATTCGGTTCAGAATGCCCTGTAATTCTTTCACTCTTTGAATGGTTTTATACTATTTTGTTATGTTTGATATTATTGTATTTGAAACTATGCTCAACTATAGCAGAGAAAGAAATATTGTGATAGCTACTGTTAATGTCTGGTTGTTTTAATGTAAAGTACTGTGTTGCCTATGTTGTCCTGTTCTGATCTGCTCTGTTCTGCCCTCTTGTTTTATTCTCTTTAAAATTAAAAAAAAAGGGGGGGGAATCACTGTAAAAGAGTTCCTTTGTTTTTAGGGTCCTTCCCAGATGGTTTTAGGACATTAAGGATCTGAAAACTGGTTTCCTTAAAGTTGAATATTCAAACACCCACTCTGAGATACCCCCGCAGAATGCAAACTCCAGTTTGGGGATTGGTGGTCTATGTGTCTGGTGTCAAACACAGGCTTACCTGAGAACAAGATTCCAAAGCAAGAGACTGACTTTCATACTTCTTCACCTTACAGCCACTCCTGTAAAGAGAAAAAACACAAACAAGCCAGTTTGGAATCACAATGGCAACTCTGAAGGAATGAGCTGGAGCAGAGCGCAGTGTATGCAGATAGAAGCCAAAGCATACAACAGCACACAAATCAAACATCTGCATGGCAGAGACACAGACACCTTTGCTGTCTCTGAGTCTTCTCCCAACAGACAGGGCAAGCAAAGAATGAGGGCTAGGTTCACTGTTTGAAAAGACCACCTTGTTTGCTTCTGTGGATTGTCAAAACACCAATACTGTGACCCCTACCATGTTTAATTACCCACCACCAAAAGTCTTCCAGATAGTACAGTCTTAGCAGTTAAGAGAGGTTCCATTCTGATCTTTAGTCGCTTGGCTTTGACGTTCATCAGAAAAATCATCACGCTGGACCAGATTCTTTAAAAATTCTTTATTATACTAAAAGCCACAGAAGTCTCCTAAGACAGCTCCCGTCTATACCTAGGCGTTTACAGAAAAGAACCGTGGTCAACAGAAAGTATAAAAGTATTTGAGTAAATTGTTATCATTCTTATTAAGTAGTGAGGTGCAGGATGAACATCATGTGAGGTGCAAAGCCCAGAACTGTGGAAAACTTGGAGATTCTGTCATTTTTAGATTAGTCATCATTTGTGATAAGACTAATTCATATTCTGTTGATTCAATGAACTTAAAACTTTCTAGTAAAAATGACACTCTGACCAAAAAAAAAAGTTATCTTCAACTTGCTTTTCTTTGGTGGAAAAAAATTAAAAGACAAGCCCAAAGGTTTATTAGGAAAGACACAATCACTACAGCATGGTCTTACTTCCTTAATGCTGTTAGTAAGTACCAACAACCTGTTGCTAAACTCACGCTGACTCAGTAAAACTTGTCACTTGTTCCAAGCAGCCTTATACCATTTCTAAAAATCCAATGATTTCCAACATTAAATAACAGCACAGTCCCTCAACCCTGATGATCCTGGGGGCCAAGCCAGCTCTTGGTATCCAAAGCGCCACGCGATATGTGCCAAGCCAGGGTGCGCAAACTCAAGTACCTAAGGCAGGAAGGGCAATCTCCACTCCTTTAGGTACAAACAATGCAAGGCTAAGCTAACTCAGGAAGTGGCAAATGAAACGTTAAAAAAAAATCATTAGAAGATCAAACTCAGAAACAGATGAGAAGGTCAAGCTCAGAAACAGAAGCCAACATGCTGTGGAGAGAGAGTTGGGCAGGGGTGGGGCAGCTAAGTGCCAACAGTCCAGGGTCAAACAGAAATAGCAAGAGTACTTACAACAGAAAACAGAGAAATTTCACTTGCTCAGTGGTCCTGATGCACCAACAAAATTAGAGATAGGAAAGAAACAGACAGATGGAGAAAAAAAATCATGTAAAGCCTAGAAATTTATCTTTAGTCCAATAGATGTAACAGCTATACAGTTCTATCTGTGAGGTGGGATATAAATTAAAAATGTCACACTCATAAATATTAGCACTGGTGAATGGTTAACAGCACCTCAACTCTAAAGGAGTAAGAGTGGTTAAACACTCAGAGATGCCATATATTCAATTTGGAGATGAGAATAAACTTCTACATATGTGAAAATGTATAAAAGCAATATTTCATTGCTGAACACATTTAGTCTCTACTGACTAGTCACTTAGGTTAAAGGCAATATATGAATAAAAATATATTTATAAAATATACTTGAAAAGATATTTGGTTATCTTTATAATAGGCACGCATTACTAAGAAGCTTAAAATGATTTCATATAATTCATCTTATTTGATGTGCAAAATTCCAATCATATTAGGTATCTCCATTTTACAGATAAATCTAGAAATCAATTATATACATCTTCTTGAATGTCATGCAAAACTCCTAACTACAGTACCCACTAGGTACTACCATCAAATATCTGTTTTCAGTCTTTCCTACAATGAAGCATTGTTAACCAAGACCCTACAGTGTTCTATAAGAGGCCTACCAACCCTTTCTTGCAGACAAGAGTTTTGTCTGTCTGAACCCAGGGCCTTCCCACAAGCTACATCTCAAGCCCTTTTTATTTATTTATTTTTTAAAATTTTTAGACAGTCTTACTAAGATCCTCCTGCCTCAGGCTAAGACCGCTGGGATAACAGATGTGAGCCAAAAAAGTACGAATTTTGATTATAAAACAAAAACTCTACAAAGTATAGGGCCAGGGATTTTAGCTCAGCAGCACAGTGCCTGCCTGGCAAGCATAAGGTCCTAAGTTTGATTACCTGTACCAAAAAAATAGAAAAATAAATTTAAAAATCTGCAAGGTATATTAGATCTAGAAGTTCATTTGACACAGAATAGAGGAAAATGCTACCAGGTAAGAATGATAAAACTCAAGACAGAGTAATTCTTGGTACTGAATACAAACAGTACATCTCTCCCTCATTGGCTCATATTTAATCTTTTCTGACATGAAGCCCCTGGCTAATATCATCAGCATGCAACTGGAAGGCAAACTCCCCAAACAACCACTTATCAGCTGGCGTAGGCAGAGGCGGCTATTGTCTAGGGGAAGAAGCACCAAGGTACTAAAGTGCCCTATGCGTACCCCGAAGGCTGCCTAGTTGTAAGTACCCAACCTTAACAGCCACAAAAGAAGACTGTGCCAACACCCAACCAATAATACACAACAAGCGTTTGAAGGCTCCCACACAATCAGAGAACAGATCAAGAGCTACTGGTGACATTTCATTCCCCGCAGACAGTGAGTGTGAGGGACTCACCAGAGCTGTTAAGAACTGACATCTGCACTGCTCAACCGTCAGTCTTGAAGGCAACACTTCTGCTCCTTAAAGCTCTGGATATTTTCTTTCCCAGCTGAGTGTTTTTTCACTACTGAGTGTTTTTTTAAAAAATCATAATAATGCTGAAAAGTAATTCCACAAATGACTTCCTGATAACCACAGATACCACACTTCTCACCTGCCCTTCCCACACTTCATCTGTCATGTCTACAGTCCTTCTTTCTGGCTAACATTGTGTAAAAGGTCACAATGTCACAAATTATACTGGCACCTAATCAACATAATATTTGTGACAAGGCAATCCTCTAACAAAATTAAACTGAAACCTAACACAGAGTATGGCCTGAGGGACCACTCAAGGAAATTCAAAGTCTTACAAATATCAGTTTGCAGGAAAATTGAGGGATGGAGGGAGCATGGGACAAAAGACTAACTTACTGAAGTTTAACCCATTATTTAAAACAGTCCTGGCTCTCACTGGAAATTTGCCTTCTTGCAAATGAACACATGAAGACAAGAACTCTCACCAGCTTTCCATGGCAGGTGTTTCCGGCGACAGTAACAACAAACCCCCCACAGCTTTCTGTTTAGGAAAACTTCTCTAAGATCTTTGCGGACCATTTTGACATTACTGACAGTGGAGAGGTAATTTGCAGGTTTAGAATTTCTTTGTTTTAGTCACAAAGAATCTGAAGATGGTGGCTTGCACAGACACTCAAATTCTGTATTCAGGGATTCCTAGCAAGGATTTCTGAAAAGCATCAAATCTACCTGATTTATTTTAAACATTAAAAGAGGTATTCAGGGTAGGAGGAAAATAACTTGGCTAAATAAATATGCTGAAGATTCAGAAATGAGGTAGAGATCTACAAAGGAAACCTTTAGTATTCTAACCACACAAGAATTAGGCGAAACAGTGAAGACTGCCACATAAAAGCTTTGTTTGTGACCCTAATGCACCCCCAAAATAAATGCAGTTCACTCAAACCAAAACAGTGGGCTGCCAAACCCACCGAGAATACTACAAAGAACACAGGGCCCAGCACCTCTGTCACTCACGTTATTAAACGCGACTTTGACTTCTTGGGTGAGTCTAAGATCTCATTAACATGATTACCAGTGGAAGAACAAAAGTTGCTGCTTGTTAAAGTCGTAGTTGGTTTAAAAGGATCCATGGATTCATTGAAGTTATCTGGGTCAAAATGGTAGGAGCCCTTAGAGGACAGGGATGGGGAGTTCTGCAGAGTTGAGAGGCTCCCAAAGGAATTAAAGCCAGGGCAATCCCACTGACTCAGTTCTAGCTTAGAAGACACATGGGAGAGAGGGGTGTCTCCAGCTTTCAGGTCTGCCGGCTGGTCTACACCTGGTGGCCTATGCATGCCATCCTTCTGTATCTTGGGAGTCAGTTTGTTACCCGGTTTCCTGCCAAGTTTCCTAGGAAGGGATTTCCTGGCCTCTATGTTTTCCACATCTTCTGTGAAATCGAACTCGAGTTTGAGAGGTGAGCTCCTTGCCGCTTCTTGCGGCTCAATCCCTGAGTCACTGGTGTCACTGAGAGTGCCTGAAGCTTCCTTTAGGCCAGGGGGAGACCGCTGGCTCCCATAACCTCCCAGTCGTGCATTCTCATCCAGTTCATCTGGATCGGTGTGATAAGATACCCTGGCAAGAGGCCTGGCCTCTGTGGCAGTTTCCATCCTGGAGAACTCTTCCCCGATTGTCTTCTTTCGCAAACATACAGGTTTGGGCTTTCTCAGCCTGCTTCTATTGGCCACAGGCTCGGGACAGGAGGTTCCAGCCTTCAAATCACCTTCTGCAGATGCCTCCTCAGGTGTAACCCCCATGCTGCCTTCTGTCACTGCCTCATCCTGGGTGGCTTCTGGCATGCTGGAGGGCAAAGCCTCACCTGGGCCTGCAGTTACATAGCCCTGGGCTGCTTCCGTCCCAAGAGCTGCTGGGATGCCCGAGGAATTCTTGGTTTCTATTGAAAATGGCCTCACTACTGAAATTCTACTGGGGTCATGACCAGGTTCTTCCCTGATATCCCTGACTGGGTGAGGATCAATGGCCAGCTGTGGTTCATCATTTCCTGAAGATCCAGAACAAGTCTCAGACGAGTGTTTGTCAACCACTTCTGCTGCCAGTTGTTCGTTGGCTTCCTGTGATTCTACAACAAAAAACCAAAATCCTTCTATTAAAGAAGTATCTTTCTGGCACTGGTAAATATTTTCTACTACCTAAATTCACACACAAAAATGGTAAGCATTTTCCCCTGTTTATTTTTACTAATCATCTCTAAGATTTGGCAAGGATAGCAGTATAGCCTAAAAGGTTAATAGCTGGAACTATGCCCTAAAATGAATTTTCCTAACTCAAGTTTTTAACGTGCATTATCCAACTGATAAGAATAACAATTTTACCAATACTATAGCTATTTCAGAAAAAAGATAAGGAGACCGAGGGTCTACTGCAAAGCACACTGTGTGAATGCTGATGCTGGTTGAGAGGACTCAACATGCACTGAGAAGTTCTAAGAACCAGTGCAACATACCTAGAATCACAATTTTATGAAGCAAGCAGATATGAACCTTTGAGTGTTAAAAAACACAAGCATTTCCTATTCCACAGGACAAAATTAAACAATCTAACTGTTTCAAAAATAAATGAAAAAGCCACCATGACCAGCTCAGAATCACCTCTTTGAGAATCTAAAACCTAGAAAAACCAAATAAAAAGCAAACTTCAAAAAGTTTGGCTTTAAAAACAAATAACTTACTTTACAAAGACATGAATCATAATGCAATGTTAACCATAAAGCAATTTTTTTTTTTTTTTTTTGGTCTTTTTGAGACAGGGTTTCAGTCTACAGTTCAGGCTGGCCTTGAGCTCACTTTGCAGCCCAGGCTGGTCTCAAATTCACAATCCTCCTGCCTCAGCCTCCCGAGTGCTGGGATTACAGGCATGCGCCACCACATCTGGCTAAAATGTTTTTTATTATTTAGAATTTTTCTCTCTGGGGCCGGAGCTTTAGCTCAGCGGTGTAAGTCCCTGCTTTGGCAAGCACGAGGTCGTGAGTTCGATCCCCAGCACCAAAAAAAAAAAAAAAAAAAAAGAATTTTTCTCTCTGGGCTGGGATAGAAATTCTCTAAATTACTTATGAAAAATAATTGGGGTTTTAAAATTGCAGTATAAACAAGGGAATTTCTGTAAAGCATAAACTATCTTCCTTATTTAGCTATCTGAAATAGTAATAGAAGCACATCTATTGGATGCCAGACAAAGACAAAATGACCAGGCCTAAGTAAGATAAGTGGCAATACCTGGTCTAGTAAAGTCCAGCTAGAACTCAGTCACCTTGGTGGGTAACCACAACCCTTGGACTCATCCCTTCCTGAAAAGTTCCTTGTTCTTTCCACACACTATACTTGCTTCCCCATTGGATCAATATTACTTATATCTTATTGGTTGATTATACGCTTAAATCATGTTGTGCTTGCTCTATGAAACTTACCCTGAAAAGTGGGTCCTCTCACTTTTGGGTCCCCTTCTCTCTTAGGCAGAAGCGGTCTGACCCCCAATAAACATTTCCTGCTTTTAACCTCTGTTGTACTGCCAGACATTAGCAATTCAATTTTGTGACACAAATTCCCATTTGTTTCAGACTTCTGCAAGTTTAATTAAAGCATATTCTTACTGAATTAATCTGAATTAAAAAGTACTAACTGCATTAATTTTTTTTTTTTTTTGTACCGGGGATAGAACTCATGACCTTGTGTTTGCCAAACAGGCACTTACGCTGCTGAGCTAAACCCCTGGCCCCTTACATAAATTGAAAAAAAAAAATCATTTGTAACCATGGGTCTATATAAAACAAAGTTTTCTCAATAACCTATAACCTAAACACTGATGAAATAAACTAGATTTTAATTACATTTTGATTTAGCTTGGTATGCTTCATAAATTACACTTTTATCTATTTTTGGCACCAGGAATTAAAGTCAGAACCTTGCACTTACCAACAGGCACTGTACCACTGAGCTATATCCCCAGCCCATAAATTCCACTTTTAAAACTAAGGCTTTTGAGTGTTACAATTACAATACCTATTGCATTCATCTGTTACATATTAGAGTCTGCACAATAATTTCTTTTAGGGCAAGGTTCTATGGGCTAATGATTTTTGAAAACTTAAAAGGAGAAAGTCCATCTCTAAAGATGGTGAGATGGGTGGGAGGGAGGTGTAAATAACAAAGGGGGGAACAGAAAAAATGTTGTAAATTATATCATTAAGAGATCATGATGCCACCACGAATTTATTGAGGTAGAAAGGTGTCCACTGAGATATGTCCCCAGCTCTTTTTTGTTTTGAGTCAGGGTCTCACTAAGTTGCTAAATTGCTCAGGCTGGGCTCAAACTCTCATCCTCCTGCTTCAGCCTCCCAGAGTGCTGAGATCACAGGTTTGTGTCTCCACACCAGCTTAACAATCATTCTTTAGTGAATCTCTGACTGTTTTTTATTTAGGTTGACAACATTAATGACAATACAAAAGATAAACTTTGGGCTTCTACAGATCAGCCAATGGGCCCCTAAGAGCTCCCTTGGATTCCTGTGTTAAGTCTAGGCAAGTCTTAACCAACGAGTAAACCCACATCTGCCCAACTCCAGAGCCTGGCTGCCAAGCCACATATATGGTAGATTATCTCCTTAAAAACAGGATAAATACAGTGGCTCCTCACTATCCAAGGGGATATATTTCAAGACCCCCAGAAGATGCCTGAAACCTTAAAATACATTATCGCTGTCAGTTTTGCAGTACCGGGCATAATAGTGAAACTAACACAAATTTCTTTTTCCTTTTTTCACAAGTTCACAGATAGAAGGTTGGGTCTTACCACAGAGCTAACACAGATCTAAGCATACATTTGTTTTTCTTTCTGTAATCTGAGAACTTTTCCCTTGTCACTTAAAGGACGTCTTTAAGGCTCCTCTTTGGCATTTCTAAACTGCCAGCATCACTCTCTTGGGGTAGTTATTAAGTAAAAACGTAACTTCTAGTTAAGCACTGCAATTAACATCTGATAGTCAATCTGAAAACGCAGAGGGGAACTGAGTACCCAGCGGACAGGTAACAAGAGTGATGGCTCCTGACACGAGACTGAGGCAGCCCCAGATTTCACTGCACTGTTCAGAACAGTATGGGATTTAAACTTTGTGATTTACTTCTGGGTTTTCCATTTACTATTTTGGACTATGGTTGACCATAAATAACTGAAACATGGAGAGAAAAACTGCAGACAAGGATAGTGGTGTTGGGGAGACCATCGTAGTTTCCTGTAGTCTACTTGATCACACAATATCTGAGATTATGAATCCAGTTAGACTTCGATTCAGCTGTGAATTCCTAGTGCTGAACAAATGAATGCAGCTAGATGCCTGTAGATGAAGATGCCTGTGTCTGAAGCCGGGCATGGTGGTCCACACCTGAAATCCCAGCACTCACAATTAACAGGGAGTTCAAAGCTGAGCTGGGCTACATAATGAGATCCTGTGTCAAAAATAAAAACAAAATCAACAAGCAAAAAAAAAAAAAAAGGTAGTTGTGCCTATAAATAACTAGTCTAAGATATTTAGAAAACTAAGAAACCTTATAGGATCTTCAATACATAAGGGCTGCTTATAAAGGAATTTGAATTACTGTCCCATCATCAGAGGATACAGTTAGGATTACATGGATAACTGTTGAGAGAAGCAGACTCTTAACTCAACATGAAGAAAAACAAGTTAACAGAACTAAGCAAAAACTGCAATGAATGTGAAGAGATGCCTGAGCCTTATCCTTCAGCAACAGAAAGAAGGCCATTTCGAGGATTTTTCTATTCTGTGCTTCTAGACACAAATAAAAAGTCATGAATCAAATGCAGAGAAAGTTAGAACTGGTGATCAGAGGACCACAGCAATAGCAGGGTTTTGCTGTTAATCAGCCTAGGGACTTTTTATATGTCTTTTCTGCATTCCCTATCTGTTTCCTTACTGAGAAGAAAAGTTTCAGTTAAAAAATATTCGCAAGAGCCCTTTACTTTTATAAACTGAAGACCTAGATATTTAGGCCATTTACAACAATTAAATGCTAAGACTCTACATTATAATCTGTCAATTTTCTGGATGGACCACCCAATCTTTCATTCATAGACTATATATTCAATGTATATAAGTTTTTTAAAAAAATGTATTTGGGGGCCGGGGGTTTAGCTCAGTGGCTTAAGCGCCTGCCTGGCAAACATGAGGTCATGAGTTCGATCCCCGGTACCAAAAAAAAAAAAAGTATTTGGTTCTATGCTAGGCATTGGGATATAACAGCAAGCAAAACAAGTTCTTCTGATGGGGGAGATAGATAGTGATTAAATAATTACTAAATGAATGGGATGGGGTGGGGCTTCAAAAAGAAAAAGTTATCATATTTGCAAGTCCTGCAGGGCTTGGCTTGAGCCTAGGAGCAGAAGCGAGTTACAAATGGTTTCAGCAGCAGGGAATATAGTCATATTTATATTTTAAACAGCTCACCTCACTTGCAATGTAGAAAGGGCTGCAATGGAACATGTAAAACTGCATGCTATTCAGAGGCCTTCAACAAAAGCCGTATTAATGAATAGGAAGATAAATTATACAATCCTGGAGAGAGTAAATAAGGTGAGATGGGTAAACGTGGGGATAGGCTAGATATGGAATTGAAGCAGAAGGCATCAAAGATGATTTATATGTTTTTAGCTTTTGAAACTAGAAGATGGAGCATCATTCAATAAATCATTCAGCAAATACTAGCAAAAGTGCTTCAGTGACGTCAAAGCTGGGTCCTGAGTCTGGTCCTGGACATTTGGAAAACTATTCCGACAACATTCGGAATAATATTTCACAGAATTAAATACATGGATGTGTATGTGATGACCATAAAAGTCACAATGAATAGAGATCACAAGTGATCTCTATTCCATATTTTTACCCTTGCACCTTAACATATTTAAAATCCAGATTGGGGGGTGGGGTTCCAGGAATCGAACTCAGTATACCTCACACTTAACAGGCAGAAAATGCAAAATTTTAAACAGAAGTTGGTGATTTTTAAAGTTCACCTAAAAAAGATTAATCCAACTTAAAGTCTACATTTTAATCATCATCAGGCACTCTAGCCACTGAACTACAAATTTTTTTTAAAAAAATTACATAATCTCCACAAAAAAGCAACTTGCCCGCCCTCTTGTTAAGCACCTCCCTCCGGTGTGAGCCCCAGAGAATCGGCCATGGCCATGGTGGAACCCAGGCAGCTGCACAAAGAAGCAATTCGCCCACCTTCTTGGTAAGCATCTCCCGCCAGTGCAAACCAGGACGAAACCCAGTCAGCATCTCCTGTGAGCCTACTGGTACGCAGGCTGGGAATCAAACATCCCATCCCTCCTCTCCCCCGTTAGCAACTGGGGACAGAGGTCTGAGCATGGGACCTTTTGGGTCCCATTCTTTTGGGAGGATGACTGTATGCAATATACCAAACATGGAGGATCTCTTATCTTCTACTTGAAAGCAAATGTTGTTTTCACCGTTTTGTTTTATGATTAATTGTTTTACTCTATTCAATATTCTCTTTTGATTGGTTGTTTAATGTTCTGTCTTTGGTTTGATTTTTGCTATACTAATTGGCTAGACAACAAGATATACTATGGTACCTATTACCTGTAACCTGCTATGAAGTTCTGTACCAATTTCACCCGCACTGTCTTGATTGGCTTTGTTCTGTTTTGTTCTATTGTATTTCTACTAACTTCAAAATTTAAAAAAAAAAATTACAGTCTTTCCTAGTCTCCTCTCCTTACCGTTGCCTCCTTAACACTGACCACCATTCCCCTCAGGATCCCTGGGCCCAAGTGCACAGCACTGTACCTTCCCTGTAGGCTGAGAAAACCTAGAAGTAAAGGGCAAGGCTAGAGACAAAAAAGTAGAGTTACAAGACTACACTGTTATTAGTCAGGCATGGTGGTACACACCTGTAATCCCAGCACTCAGGAGGCTAAGGTAGGAGAATCATCACGGGTTTGAGGCCAGCTTGTATTACACAGTGAGTTCAAGTCTAGTGTGAACTATATAGAGAGACCCTGTCTGAAACAAACAAAGCAAACAGACTACACCATTTGGACATGCACAGCCCTTTCCCTTTCTCCTATGATTTACACACTCGCTCCCTTCTTAGGGTCTCTTCTATTATCAGACGCCTTCACCAGCAATCCCTTGGCTCCCAAAGCAGGGAGTCTGTAAGAATCATCTTTCACTTAGCTTTTTCCAGTCTTTTATTTCTGCCCTATTGCTCTTCATGAGAAAAAGGCAGGGCTTCCAGCACCCCTCCACATGTACCCACTCCTCTGAGATCAGCAAGCACACTTGCTGATTGACAGTGTATATGTACACGAACTCTTCCTCAAATAGTCCTTTTGAGTTATATGGTTATTTGTTTTCTTCTGTGTGTTTTCCACAGCTGTATCCACTGCCCTGCCATGAAGCAGTGCGGAAGGAAAACACACGCCTCTCGTCTGGCTTCAGTCCCCGGCCGGAGAACAGACAGCTTAAAGGAACTCTGCTGAGAGGACACCCTCCTTGGTCATGTACTGGACAGCTGAGGACAGACACCAGGTAAAGAAGTCTGCCTGTCCGACACCTGGTTACTCCCACTCACTGCGGTTCAGTGCACGGGACTGGATTACCTGTTTAATTAAACCAGCTTGGGAGCTGTAAGAACTTGTAAAAACAAGAAAAAAAATTAACCATGTAATTCAAAAAAGGAGTATTTGAGGAAGAGTTCGTGTGCGTTTACACTATCAATTAGCAAGTAAGCTTACTTAGTGGCACACACACAGCTAGCTCTGCCCTAGAACAGAACCTGAACTTCTAGTATCACACAAGCATCTTTTGGGGGGGGGTTACTGGGGATTGAACTGTGATCTCATGCTTGCCAGGCAGGTGCTTACAACGCTGAGCTAAATCCCCAGCACACAAACATCTTTCAATAAAAAGTAAAAATACCTATGTTCTTGGCAGGCTCCCAGTTCCCACTGTGTGCCAATTCCCAATTCTAGCCACAGCTGTCAGGCCTTGCTATTCATCTGAAAGTACTGTTATGTAACTGACCTACCTTTCCATCAAAGTTCTACATTCCCCAAAAACCTTCCAGGGTGCTGCAAAGCGCCCTCTCCAGAATGCGCCTGCTAAGTCTGACTCTGATAGGCACCGCAATGCCTGGAGGCTCAGTGAACACAGGCGGGTAGAGATTAGATCGACAGATGAATTCCAAGGAAACCCAAAAATAGACCAGCATTTCCACCTCTGCCACATTTGCTGCTGTTAATCAAGTTCTTCCTTTCAATAATAGCCTGCTGTAAATCTCAGAGTGTGTGACTCGCCCACATGCCCTTTGGCAGCAGATACCTTTGACACTTCTCCTGTGTTAAGAGTTCTCCCTCTCTTTACAGTGTTGTTAAAAAGAAAATGCATGAAATGACAGAATTTTAGGAACTGAGGTAAACAGCCTAACCTTTTAAGCTGTTAAAAATATACTGGTTTAAAAATACAGGGCCAGGGATTTAGCTCAGGGCCCTAAGAGCCTACGCAGCAAGAGCGAGGTCGTGAGTTCAATCTCTGGTACCAAACAAACAAACAAACAAACAAAATACAAGTTATGAAAATCTTGAAGGCCTTACAAGGGGAAATGTCATTATCACAAAATACTTTTGCAACTAAATACAAATAATTTTAAGCAACAAATACTGAGAACCTGTTAGCAGCTTCTATATGTCTAACTGCATTTACAAAAAGATCAAAGAGTGGAAGACAATATACATACGTACATCCACTGCCGATCTCACCGTATCGTCCAACATGCTAGCGTTTTCCCTCTCAGTTTTTATGCCCTATGAGTTCCTTTCAGATCTGCCCATTGCACTGCTTCTGGACCTTCCACTACGGAAGGCCTTCTGGTGGATTTCTAAGCTGATACGACATCTCTGGTATGACAGCTGAGAAAGCTACAAAACCTGAACAAGCCTCCTGTGTCTCACAGACACTGACACTGGCTTTCTCCCTGCCCTTCGAACCACCTGCAGGATCTAACATATACATGGCTTCAGGCTGGGTGTTGGTCACCAGAAAGATCAGGCACAAACACCATCAAAAGGTGGGTACTTTCAGCATTTCCAGGGAAGGAAACAGGGCTGGAAAATGAGGTGTTCTGTGAGTCATTCCAGGGAATTACCAAACCTGAGGGGGCTATGGGAACCTTAAAATTCATAGCCACAGCAGACAAAAGCACAGGCAGCCTAAGGCCCAGGCAGGGCCTTGTGACTAGCAGTGTAAGCAAGGACGTTCTTGTGGGACTGACAGCAGCAGTATGACAATAAGATCAGCCTGTTCAGCACTCATTTGTGTTGGCAAACCAGAGGAGCAGCATGGAAAAGACAGCATAAGCCCGGCATGCAGGCACACACCTTCAATCCTAGCAACAGAGAGGCTGAAGCAAGAGGATCACAAGTTCAAGCCCAGCTCGGCATACACAGTAAATTCAAGGCTGGCCTGGACTACACACACAGTAAGACTCTGTCTGAAAAGGTCAAGCACACACACACACACACACAGAGGAAGGGAGGGAGGGAGAGAGAGAGAAAGAGAGAGAGAGACAGACAGAAAGAAAGACAAGATAGCACATAGTCTACAAACTATAAGTTGGCCTCAAATAAGCTGAGAAATACAGTCTACTTAACGGCAAGAATAAAAGTTCTTCCTCCGCATAACGGAAACTGCAGCTTGTTCCCTCTTACTCCAGGCTGGAAGATCTTTACCAGGAAAACCAGGTAGATTCCCATTAAACCAGACTCCACAAAATTTCCAATAGTGGTACCCACAAGTCCTCCAGAAAAAAAAGCAAAGTTTCCTGCATCCACTGTTTAACTTCCTCCTTACTAACTGTCTGAATTCAGTCAGTGATAAAAACAAAACCCCAAATACTTGGCACAACATTAAAAAAAAAAAAAAAACGCTGCTGAAGTAGTTATTGACACTGAAAGATATTTGTTATGTACTGTTGGAAAAACCAATTTCTATTAAATAACTGGCACCACAAGCTTGTTCTCTCTTCAGAATGAGCCACTCACAGGTTTTTTGTTGTATAACCATCCCTGCATTTAATGTCTATGCAACTCCAGATGACAATGTTATACAGTTGTCCCCCACCTCTCACCCTACAGGGTTACTTTCCAAGACCTTCAGCGCATACACAGATAGTACCCAGCTCTATACAGACTGCATTTTTCCTCTACATGTATACCTATGATACAGTTTATAAGTACAGGAGGATGTGCTTAGGGTATATGCAAATATTAAGCCATTTTATATGAAGGACTTGAATATTCATAGAATTTGGATCCACCTCCTGTGGATACCAAGGACTATCTCTCTCCCTCCGCCTCTTCCTTTCTCTTTTTTCTTTCCAAATATCTTAGTAGACATCTCAGTTATCAGCCCAACTCCCATGGTGCTCATGTCCAAGTAACCTAGATCTTAATAATGGTCCCAAGAGGCAAGATGGATATGCCAAAGAGAAGTCGTAAAGTTCTTTTAGTGACAAGGTGTAAATTCTTGACTTGAGGAGGAAAGAAAGAAAACTGTACGATAAAGTTGCTGAGATCTACATTAAAAACAAATCTATTTATAAAATTGCAAAGGAGAAAAGAATTTGGGCTTGTTTTGCTACCTAGTGGACTGCAGGTAACTAAAATGATAGATAAGAAGGGACTTCAGTAGATATCTGAGTAAATCATATTAAGCCAATTCGCCCATTCTGAGGTCTTAATCTTTATTAAGTACAAAAATTTCCTCTTAGCCAAAACGTTAACTCTACTTCTATTCATTTCCCCTTTGTCTCCATTTCACCACAGAAGTCCGACCCTCAACCTAACCATTCAGCCCTCTTCTCCCAAGACCAAAGGGTGGAACTTACATAGCCTACTTTGAACAAGACAGGTCATGGATCAACCGTGCTAGAGAGGCCCACAGTTAATTCTAGAACCATCCTGATTCATCTAATTTCTCTTTATTCATGGGATGAACCTGAATAATTCAAACAGGATCATAAGCCAAGGAAGAAGGGTCCCCAGGGAGAGGGTTAGTGCTGGCAGTATGACAGAATCAAGCACACTGCCCTTGGTTGTTACATCCACTGAGGAGCAGCAATGTGACAGTCAGGATGGAAGCAGAGGTCCGACCTCTATGACCAAACCCCCAGTGCCATGCTTCTAGGCACTCAGCAGACACACAAGGAATTCACATGACCAAGCTGGGCTAGACAGCTCCAACAGATGGGACTCTTCCTACTTTAGCCTCCGTTCTGTTCTCATTATGGGATATAATTTCACAGCTTCACACACACCCCAACCCAGGCTGTCATATTAAACGAACCTCTGAGGACGTGGAATAGGGCCCTAGTTACCAAGGCACTGGCTGGACCTCTGAACTCAGGACCAAGTATGGATGTGCACTAATTGAGGACCACAGAAAAGATCACAGAGGATGCCATACACTTGGAGGGTCCAGCACTGTCAGTGAAGGTTTACACATGGACAAAAGCAACTGACTGGAAGGCACAGCTCAAGAAATTCTACACAAAGCTCCAAATCAAATGTCCAGGGTCAGCACTCTGAAACTGAACCAACAGCTTTCTCAGGACAGGATGCCTTAAAATCAAATCACAGAATACATTCTAACACAACCACAAACTCACTCACCAGAGAGCTTTACTACCTGCAGTGCACTGCGCTGGTACAGGCAGAAAGGAGCAGAGAGTAAGCGTGCGAGGCTTATTAGAGTCTGCTTAGTGAGGAAAGGCCACACTCAAAGCCCCTCTGGAGAAGAGTCAGGTGCTAAACCAGGAAGAAGTAACCACCACCCCCTCATGATCGCCACTTCACAGAAAACTCGACCACCACTGGACTTCTAATTCTAAAAGAATGGGTTTCCTGCAGCACAACTTTCTTTTCTAAATGAGCTACTTTCTTTTTCAATTGGCCTCCATATCCAACAAAAGCAAAGCCATCTCTGGAAGCATGACCTAGGATAATTCTTTATTTTTGAAAGTTACAAGACATGGGCTGGGGACTTAGCTCAGTGGCTCAAGCGCCTGCCTGGTAAACACAAGTTTGTGAGTTCAATCCCCAGCACCAATAAAAAAAAAAAAGAAAAAGAAAAAGAAAAAGACAGTTACAAGACAGTACTCTAGAAGACCTTTGTTGTTGACTTAAAAGCGAGCTGTGAGGAGCTGTGGGAGGAGGAGGCGCTCAGGAAGCCCACTGAATTGGGCTCAGAGCAGAAAGTGGCAGGAAGTGAGTGAATGGGCCAGAGCCTGAGGGGACCCTGCTGGGGCACTGTCAGGCTTGAAGGGACCTGCAGGGTGCCCTTCAACCCTGACAGTGCAGGGCCACAGACTCTGTGTCCTGCTGTCTGAGAGAGGGCCCATCAATTCTTAGGTCATTCCCCTTGGAAACAAGGACCACTCCTAAAGGAAGGGTGCAGCACACATGATAAACATTCTCTAAGTTGCAGACAGTGCTAACTAATATTGGTCAGTTCTTGACACAAACAGTAAAAAATGCAAAAAAACTTTAAAAAATGAAATTTTTTACAACATGTAATTGTAAATCTTTCCTCTCATTCTGTAAGTTGTCTTCACTTTCTTGATGCTATAGGAGTAAACCTTTGTGGGCCCAGAGCAGGTGAAACCTACTTAGATATAACACCAAGGGGGCAAGCAACAAAAAACCAAATATGCTAAGCTTATCAAAATTAAAATTTACCCACTTCAACTATTTCCAAGAAGTCAGTATGTAATTAGTCAAGTAATAATTTCTTAGGTTTTATTGTTGTACTTTTCCTTTTTTCCTTGGAATACTGCATGGTTGCTACCCTTTATTCTGTTTTATTTTGTTTTGTTTTTTCCTCTTTAAATAAAATTATAAAAAAAAAAAAGAAAATTTACCCACTTCAAGTGGTAACATCAAACTTTTTACCATCATTTCTCTGTTAAAGGATTCATACACTGCTGGCAGGAATGTAAAATGGTAAAGCCAATTTGGAAACCAGCTTGGCAGTTCCTCAAAATATTAGATACTGAGTTACCATACGACCTGGCAATTCCACTTTTAGGTAGTATTTCAGGAGAAATGAAAACGTACATTCATGAACACAGTATTATTCATAACAGCTCCCAAACAGAAATAACCTTAAGGCCAGGTGTGGTGGTACATGCCTATAATCCTAGCAATGGGAAAGCTGAAGCAGGAGGATCACTGCAAGTTCAAGGCCAGCCTGGACTCCACAGTGAGGTAAAGGCATAAACTACACAGTGAGACCCTTTCTCAAAAAAAAAAAAAAAAAAAAAAGCCAAATTTCAGTCAACTGACGAACGGGTAAATAAAACATGGTACATACACACAATGGAGTATTATTCAGCCATAAAAAGGGGTAAAATGCTGGTACTTGCTACAGCATAGTTCAACACTGAAAACACCATACTGAGGGAACAGACTGTGTCATGAAAGATACAAGATGTATGATTCCAAGTATACAAAATGTCCATAATAAACAAACCTATGGAGACACAAAAAAGATCATCACTTGCCAAGAACTGTGTGAAACAGGGAAGGAATGGCATGTGACTGCTAATGGGTATAACAGGATTCAGGTTCAGGATTTATCACTTTAATATCCTAATGGTTAAACTGTGCTAGGGGCCGCATAATTCTGTTGATGTACTAATGACTACATAATTGTACACCTTTTAAATGAGCAAACCGCATGGCATGGGAACACTATCTCAATGAAAGTGTTTAAAAATTAAAAAACAAAAACAAATCAAAACAAAAAAACCTGGGAACAAAATGGAGGCTGAGACCCTAGAGCGAGGGATTAGGAACCAGGACTGTGACTCCTAATGTAACTCGCTGGTAGGGACACCTGCTTGAGGAGGTGACAGTCCCACTATCATATCACCTTTGGATCTTAACATTCTCTTGAGAAAGCCTACAATATGCTAGATAAGTTCTATTTATAGAAAGAGGTGGAAAAATGACATCATCTCTCTTTAGTAACCAAGAAAATGAAACATCCTGGAAAGACATAACTGTCAACCTCTAAAGGCTCTCATTTTTGTTTTATTTGGGGGGGGGAGGTATTTTATTCTAATTTTTAAAATTTGACTTCTTCCAGGTCCTCCCTCACAAACTGCCTGTCTCTCGCTGCTGAAACCTATTGGGAAGCAAAGACCAAGAGGTCTAGGAAATAGAACCCAGCTAGCTCCCCCAGACTGAGCCTGCAGAGGCCACTCGCCCTACTCCCTTTAATTCCCCAAGCAGCCTAGTACACATCTAGCACATGAAGGCCTCGCTCACCTGTTGTCTTTTTTATACGGAAGCAAGCATACAGGCAGCAGGTGGTGGAAGCTGCACTTACAGCTGCACACAGATTGGTGTGTTTCACCGAACAGCCCTGCCCAGGCCCACTCCACCCCCTACGCTGACTCAGGGTTCACAGGGAAACAAGTGCGATGCCAGTAGACACCAGCTCTTTCTGCTCAAGTAGTCTGCCCTGAGGAGACTGTGAATACAGTATGCATTAACATTTAGGCAAATGTCCAAATTGAGGGTTTTTCACCTTTCTAGTTTTATGTGTCTCATTTGTCAGTCCCTCTAACTCCCCCAGAGCTGAAAAGCATTTCTTTTTTTGTACTCAGGACCTCACGATTGCCAGGCAGGCACCATGCTGCTGAGCTGCAGCCCAGCCCTGCATTTTGTGCACGAGTGTTCTCAGCCACTCACTGCAGGCCGCCAGCCCTAAAATGGAGAAGCAGACACAAAACCTATTATCCAGATACAAACGGACCAACAGCAGAGGCCTTTTCCAGGCATGGCGCAGGAAAGGACTGCATAACTCATACTCTGAGGACACCCTGAAGCATGGGATGCGGAGGAGGGTGCCATCTGGATGAGTCAAGGCAGAACACCCACGGTGCACCATAATTTAGGGTGTCTCACCAACCAAGGCAGGACACCACTGCACACGCACACGTGCACACGCACACCCTTATAAAACCAAAAGCTAAAGGAGGGCAAGCTTAGCTGCTTTTTTTTGTAACAGACAAGACACAGCCACCACACTATTCTGAGATAAGCATCTAATTCCTAAAAAAGGCCCTGCTCTACCAACAGAGAATCATCAAGGGATCCACTTAATTAACTGGAGAAGCTGTGGTAAGGATAAGAAAGCACTCCGTATTCTAAAACAGTGCTTTATGTTATTTCACTTAAAGAAACTCAAACTCCATCCTCTTAAGGCCAAGCACTATAGAAGTCTAAGATTATAAGTAGAGCCTACTGACAGAGGAGCCACAGCTGCCTTCAGAGAAGCCAATGAGAATGTTTTGTCTTCTCACACAGAGATGCCCATCAGCTCTGGAACCATCTGGATTTATCAAGCAGAGCAGAAATCCTCTAGCACAGACTGAAATCAGAGTGTTCTCCCTGCAGGGCATTTTCATCCCCAAACTATTCCTGCAGGAAGGGGAGAAGGAGCACATCTAACAGATGGGACTCCTCTGCAGAGATCTGAAACTGTGTAACCTCAATCTGTTGCTGCCAAACAACCATAATATGCAATATCTTCCGAAATAATTACTGGAGAATTCAAAACACCAACTGCCTCTCTCGCAAAGGAGCAACCGCCCCCACAGACGGGAAGCTGATGCTGGAAAGGGTGCACGTTCAGCCAGAGCGGCCTCCTGACAAAGCAAGAGCAGCTAACATCCAGGTGCAAGACGGGCTCCAGAGAGGGCAGTGACCCTTGCCGAGGACCACGCGTCTCTTCTGCCCTTAGGTTCCTATGCTCCAGGAGAAGAGGCAGCAAAAAGGGCTCAGAGAAGCAGGGAAGAGGTCCCAAAGGAAGAAAGTACTGAGAAAAGCTTGGTATAGTCTATGAAACTGGAACAAGTGTTTAAAATTTGGAAAAGGAATCAAACTATCCTTACTTGTAGACAACATAATCCTTTACATGCAGGACCTAAAAAATTCCACCAAAGGCCTCCTAGAACTAATAAAAAAGTCAACAAGGTAGCAGGATACAAAAATCAATACACAAAAATCAATACCATTCCTGTACAACAATAATGAACTCACTTGGAAAGAAATTAGGAAAGCAATACCATTCACAATAACTTCAAGAAAAATAAAATACTTAGGGATCAACCTAACCAAGGAAGCAAAAGACCTCTAAAAAGAAAACTACAGTGTTTTGAAAAAGGAGATGGAAGAGGATATCAGAAAATGGAAAGACACCATTCCTGGTTAGGCAGAACCAATGTTGTCACAAAGGTCATACTTCCCAAACTGCACACATAGATTTAATGTAATCCCAATCAAAATACCAACAGCATTTCTTATAAAACTAGAGAAGGCAATTCTGAAGTTCATATGGACCCAGAATAGCAAAAGCTAACCTGGGCAACTAGAGCAAAGCAGGAAGCATCACAATGCCGGTTTCAAGTTATATTACAAAGCCACAGAATGTCACGGGCACAAAAACAGACAATGGAACAAAACAGAGGACACAGAAACAACTCCAGGTACATTCGGCCATCCGATCTTCGGCACTTTGACAAAGGGGTCAAAAACACTATGGAAGAAAGACAGCCTTTTTCACAAGCAGTGTTGGAAACCCGGCCAGCAACATGCAGAAGACTGAATCTAGACCCGTATCTCTCACCATGGACTAAAATGAAATCAAAATGAGTCAGAGATCTAAATATTAAAACAGAAAACACTTCATATACTGAAAGATAAAACAGGTAAATCTCTTGAAGACCAGCACAGGGATGAACTTGCTGAACAGACTTTTCCAAAAGACACATCATCAGTAATTAACAAACAGAATTGTATCAAATTGAAAAGCTTCTGGGCAGCCAACAAAACAACCAACAGGATGGGAAATTTTTTTTTGCCAGGCATGTAGTGAACAGAGGATTACTATACAAAGAATAAATAAAGAACTCAAAAATTTACTCCCTCCCAAAAATAGACTCATCTAGAAAATGGGCAAGTGAAATGAATAGGAGTACAAATGGCAAACAAATACTTGAAAAAATGTTCAACATCACTTAAATATCACATCTTTGGCAGAGAGTACAAATTAAAACACTGAGATTCTATCTTACTTCAGAAAGAATGGCTACCATTAGGCATCAATTAGCAAACGCTGGCAAGTCTATGGAACGAACTGTTCCATACTGTAATTGTAAACTAGTGCAACCACTGTGGAAATCAGTATGGACATTCCTCAGATAAACTTTTCCTCAGAAAACTAAAAAGAAACTCTTGGCTTTCAGCTCAGGAGGCCAAGGTGCAACTTTCTTTGGTCATCCAGAACCCAGGTTCATCCAGAACCAGCCACCACCACTAGACGGACCCAGTGAGATCAGTCACAAACACCACTCAGTGCCACATCTGCTCTGGCCCTCTTGGTCTGTCACCAAAAGAAGTGGGTGACAACATCACCAAGGACTATGGTGAAACTGACCATTTAGAAGAGACAGGCCCTGACTGAGGGGCCTTCTGCCTTCACTCAGATCATCAGATCCCCAGGAGCCAGCAAGAGTCCCAGGGAAACGGGATAACATTAGGTGGAGTGGAAATACCACTTCTGGTGAGATAGGGCCGGATATATGTAGCACCTATTTTTAGCCACAGAACTTTCTGGAATTTAAAGAGACCCGATGGACTACCCAGTCTGGGCTGTAATGTCAATGCCCTCGTGACATCATACATGACCTCAATAACCCTGCAGTAGAAAGCCCAGCTAATTAAGAGACATAATACAAAGTGTTTCAATAAAAAATGATCTAACAACCAAAAAAACCCCTAAAAAACCCAGCCTACTTGACCCAGTCATTTCCCAGATTCTAGGTATCTTCCTCAAAGAGTTAAAGACATCGTACTATGTATTATGATACATGTATACCCATATTTTTAGC
>PVJX010029925.1:0-22501 GCA_004027295.1 Dolichotis patagonum | reverse complement strand
ATGACCTGCACCAGAGACTGCATTTCTAACATCACAGAAGTTGCCAACGCTGTTGGTCTTCAGACAGCACTTGGGGCATCAAAGTCTTAAGGGGTGTAATGGGGACAGAGAGGTTTTTTGCTTTTTGTTTCTTGTTTTTCATCTTGTCTTTTTAAGATAGCCATGAAACCATAGCAATGCATTTTTGTTTGCGATTTCTCTTGATCAGTCAAATGCATTGTTCTATGCTACAGGTAATATGCTATGTAAGATATCACATACACCGTATGTTACACATGCTCAAATACTACATATAACACATTTACTATATACATGAAATTAACTCACTCGGTTGACAAGGAAAAATCTCAAAGACAAATTATTAGGGTTTTATAGATATTGTTCAAAGGGTTTGTGTAGCATATAGACCATGTTATATAATGTACACAACCACAGTGAGGCTCCAGAAACGTAGTTATTAAACATGGACTTGCTAAAAGCTCAAAAGAGACTCAGTTTTAAAATAAAGGAAGCCATGTGCGGTGGTGCACACCTGCAATCCAGCACTCAGGAGGCCGAGGCAGGAGGGTCACCATCAGTTCAAGGCCAGTCTGGGCTCCATAGTGAGTCCAGGCCAACCTGAACTACGCAGCGAGATGCAGTCTCAAAAGAAAAAAAAAAGAACAAATAAAATAAAGGGAAGAGAAAGTTCCCAGGCCATGTCCTTCAGCAACAACTTTAACTATCATGTTTCCTTCAGATCCAAAAAAAAAAACAAAAGCTGAAAGTCAAATACGTTTTAAAATAGGTGCACACCACTAATGAAATCTTTTTCTCCTTAAAAACATTATTAGTGACTTGGCGCCTATTATTACTGGGATAAGAGCCTACCTACCCCCCTCCCTCCACTGTCTCTGTAACTTTCTCTCCACTCAGCCACCAAGTCAGCCCCAGAGCAGTTTACCTCTGTGCAAAGCCTTCCCACAGCCCTGGGGTTGCTCAGGGTAGAACCCTGAGGGGTCTACACGGCCAGGTCGCCATGGACCAATCTTCCCCCTGCTTTCTATCATTCACTCTGCGTCAGCACAGGACCTTCTGCTGTCCTCTGACTATGCTGAGCACAGCCCGCCCCAGGGCCTTTGCACTTGTGGTTTCCTCTGCCTAGAACATTCCCCCTCCATGCCTTGCACCACCCATTCTCCACTGCTATACCCCCAGCCACCAGATGTGGCTGGTCTGTCATTGGCGCTTGGATACTTTTTGAAGAGTGATTCCCTGGTGTCGGCCTAGAATTAAGAACATAGAATTTCTTGTTTTATTAAAGCCTTTTATTATGTAGCTCATAAAAATGCTATCAGCCCGGTCTACCGATAAGGAAGGTGTGGCTCAGGGGGTCAGGTCATTGGCCTGGGTACCAAGCTGGCTGCTGTTTCAGTCCTCGGGACTCAAGGGGTGAAGTCTCCCCATTACTCCATCCCATCCCGAGTCCAGTGGACCGGACAGTCGGAAGGGGAGGGTGGGGTGCATGCAGCTCTTGGTCCGAGCCGCTGTGCGGCGAACCGAGGGTGCTGGGGTCCCCAGAGCCCCGGTTCTCACCTCAGGAATCACCTCCACACTGGGCCCCGCGATGGGACATCTCTCCCCAGCTGTCCCTGAAGCCCCTGCGCTCTGCACGTTCCCCCTCCGCTGTCCCCCGGCAGCCCTGGACTCCCAGCCATCTCTGTTACCTGGGCAGCGTCGCCCCTTGCGGGTTACACAGCCAGACCCACACGGCCCTGAGCTCCTTCTGCCTCTGTGGCTCCCTGCACCCCATGATGTGCACTTGGGTTTCCTCTGCGTCTGCTCACAGCTCCACGGAGGCAACACCCAAGGTGAGACCCGAGAGGCAGAGAGCGAAGAGTTTCCGGCGAGGAGGAGGAGACGTGCGGAGCGGAGGAGGCAGGAAGAGAGGCCATGGCCTCTCCGTATCAATCCCTAACCTCCCCACGTGTGGATGCAGCCTCCCACAGACCCAGAACGGGATGACAAGGGTCGCATCTGTCACCGAACATGGACAGACTCTCTTCTTGTTATCAGTTCCTGACCAGCGCTGTCTAACAATCTCACCCAGCTCTCCTGCTGCGGTGAGCATCACAGGCCATCTAGGCTGGGGTCCTGCAAATCCCGCGCCACTGTATGTAAGGGACTCCTGAGAACGTATGGATTGGGGACCTTGGAGAGGACGACCCTGGACTTGGTCCCTTGTGGGTCTCCCCAGAAGCCACTGTTGTTAAGCTCAGATAGGCCCGAAATACACAGGGCAACTGGCCGGGTTTGCCAGAGGTACTTTCCTCGGGGTGTTTCCCTTCTGTGTGCAGCTTGCTTAAAAACTCCAACTCTCACAGCTCCTGAGCTGAGGGAGCCCTGGACATCTGGCCAGCGCCGAAACTGTCCCTGACACTTCCCGATGCTGGGGGCTCCCTCTGCTTTAATCCACAGAATTAGCTTCTGGCCCCACCAGGGCCCTCCCCTGAATGGGCAGAGGGCAAAGGTCAATGCATTAAGCAGGGCCAACTAATACCTGGCCATAAATCCCCCAAATGGCGCACGAGCAGCAGTTCTATTTCACGTGGGATCGCCAGGCCGTCGGCCGGCCAGGACCTGGGCGGTGCGCACGGGTGGGTCCCGCCGTGTTTATGAGGCCTCCCAAGGCCTCCTGGGCAGTGCCGCACACACGCCGCCCTTTGATCAGGGAAATCCAATCGCTGAGGTCTGGACTTTATAGGGAAGCCAGCCTAGATTAAGAGAATTAACCACAGTGGATCACAACCAATAAAATGGGGCCTGGGCCCCTCCTCAGCATGGCCCGGGGGACAGGGTAGAAAGGGGCAGAATGGCTACCCAGGGTCCCAACCAGGCCACCAGCTTCTCCACAGCAGGGAGCTGCCCTGCACAGGAAGTGTTTGTGTATGGGTATGTGTGTGTGTGTGTGTGTGTGTGAGTGTATGAGTGTATTCAGTTTAATCATCCTGTGCATTTCTTTTTCCTGTCTCCCATTCTCCCTTGTAAGCCAACATAGATTTGGATTTTCACATAGGAACAGGGACTCCCAGTCTGCTTCTGCATTTATTTCTACCTTAATCATCCATTTATCAAATATTTATAATGATCTGGGCATGGTGGCACATGCCTCTAATCCCAGCACTTGGAAGGTCGAGGCAGGAGGTTCACCTTGAGTTTGAGGCCAGCTTGGACTATCTAGTGAGTTCAAAGCCAGTCTGGAATACATAGCAAGACCTTGCCTCAAAAAAATACAAAAGAAAGAAAACATTTACAGTGAGTAAATGTGTCAGGCCCTGAGGTGAGCTGAACTTTGTAAACCACCCCCCACACACACACACACAAAGATATGTAGAGAGGGACACAGCGATTATAGGGCCATGTGGTAAATTTTGGGAAAGGTAAGCTCAGCTGCCTGGAGGGCAAAAGAGGGCTATTTAGGTCAGAGGTATCGTGGAAGGCTTCCTGGAGGAGGTGAGATTTGAGCTGAAGCTTAAACTGAGTTGGTTGGGCAAAGGATGGGAGGAAGCAGTAAAGCAGAGAGACCAGACAATGGGAGTTTACAGTGAGGAAAAGATGGGGTGCACTGAAGGAGAAGAGAGAAGCTTTGGCTGCTGGGAGTGGGGAGAGAAGATGTAAATCTGAGACAGCAGGCCAAGAGAGATCCCGTGTTTGTTAGGGCTGCTCTAACAAAATGCCATAAACTGGGTGGTTTAGCAGCAACAAAAGTATATTGCCCACAGTTCTGGAAGCCAGAAAGTATAAGAGCAAGGCAGATTCAGGGTCAGGGGAGGCATGGCTATCTGGCTCACAGGTGACACTTCCTTGTTTGGTCTTCACGTGGCAGAAGGAACAAGGCAGCTGCCCAAGGCCTAAACCCCACTCCTGAAGCACTGATCCGGTCACCCCCAAAGGCCCCACTGTCCTGTGCCATCACCTTGGGAGTGAGTTTCAACATGGAATTTGGGGAGGGGGACATAAGTATTGAATGCGGTGCAGTGAGGCTGGGGGCGCTGGTAGGAAGGACCCCTGTGAATCAGGATTAACAGCCTGGGTTTCTCCTGTGAGCAGAGCCACCAGTAGATTCAGCCACGCACTAGGGTTAGAGATCACCCCACCAGCCAGGTGCTGCACCCAGGAGAGCAAAGCTCCAGGTGCCTGGAGGAGCCCTGGGCCAAAGTTTATAAAGCTGTAGAATTGTGTCTCTTAAGGGCTGAGGGACCCAACAGGAGAGGACAATGTGAGACACACGGAGAAACCCCACCATGATGGAGGATAAGACTGAAGTCCTGTACACACGGCAAAGAACTCGGAGCACTTCCGGGAGTCACAGGAAGCCGGAAGCCGAAGCCGGAAACCGGAAGCCGGAAGCCGGAAACTGGAAAGAAGCAGCAAGGCTCTCCCAGAGTCCTGCCGAGAATGCGACCCTGCCACACCTCCATTCAGTCCTCCAACCTCCATAGCTGAGAGAGGTGTCTGTTTTAAATCACCCAGTTCATAGTGCTTTGTTTCAGGATCCCTAGGAAATGGACTGGCAGTGCCCAGTGGCAGCCGGCAGCCCTCTCTTCCCATCTTGCCACCTCTTCCTAGTAGGAGGCCAGAAGCCTTCTGCTTGCAGCCTGACTCCTCCACAACCTACACACCAGCCAGCCACCACAGGAGTGATGTGGCACCTGAGATCACGGCTCTCTCCACTCAGACTTCTGTCTCTCCTACCTTCAAACTTCTTGTAGTCAAGCCTCAACTTCCTACCATGACTTAGGAGGCCCCCATGAGCTCTGACTCAACCTCCCTCGGTTTCTCCCCTTTGGTTCTCCTTCAGTGATGCCTTGGGGCCTTTACCCTGGCCATCCTCACTGCAAGGAGCAGCATCCCCAGACAGACATCTACCTGGCTCACTCCTTCCTTCCTCCTTACCCACAAACCCCTTGCACAACAAACCAGCCATGCCCATCCTAATACCTTCTTACTCTTCTTGCTTTTCCCCATAATGCTTGTGTCCGTTTCACAAGTTATTTATCTGTTTGTGGTCTGTCTCCCTCACTGTCACGTGCATCCATAAAGGAAGAGACTCGGCTTTGCTGCCATTATCTCAGCACTTGGAACCATGTACAGCATACAAATGCAGGTTAAATACCTATAATTAGTTAATTCACTGTGGTAGGAAGCACTGAAAGAGGATTACTTGGGGAATTTTGAGTTTATTTCAATTTAATACCAGCATTGATTGAGATACCAATTAAGCGCATTATCATTTTTGATAATAAAATCCAACTCTCTGCAGGCATGGCCACAACTACTTCTCGGTCACCACGTCCAACACGCGGCTGCCTTATTTGTGTTTCTCTATCTACGTTCTCAAATGTATCTGCCCAAGTTTGCTTCAGGGCCTTTGAACCTGCCATTGCTTCTTTGCATGATGAAGTCACTCTAACCATTCTCAAACCCATGTCTCTTCCTTACATTCCCCTCCCCGACACACACCCACACCCCCATACCTCTTATCACTTTATCCCATGTATAGCCTTTATCACAGTCTCCAATTATCTTGCTTCCCTTTGTCTATCTTATCTCTAGCACATAGTTCGTACTCTCAAGAAAGATCTTGTCTTTCTTGTTTACCTCTAACTCTCCAATACTCGGAAGACTCCCCATATAGCAGATGCCTAATTAATACAGAAATACATTTGAGGAGTTACCTGTGCAGCTGATATGTTTTTCCTATTGCACATCACCCTAATCCATAGCATTGTGAACTCAGGACTAGAGAGAACCCCGCCCAAATCTCCAAATTTTCTAGTACAAAACAGCAGGGTCCAAGAATTTCAACAACTGGCCGAAAATCACATAGCTGAGAAGGGACAGGGTCTGGACTCTTGCCTTGCTGTCTTTCCAAGGAGCTCTATTGTTACTTTAGGATAGAGTCTTCATTAACTGATTATTGCACATGCATCCAAAGGCTTGGTACGGCCCTTACGCTGATCAGACTCAAAAAGTCCTGGATGACACTTAATTCTGAGCCTGTTCACTGATAACCAGGAGGAGGCAGAAGAGTCACAGTGTGCTGCTCTCCACGGACAAGCCTACAGTCCTCTACGTTGGACCAAGCTGGGAATGTGCCATGCGCACACGGGGAAATATGACGCGTGGTTATTGGTTTCTAAACTAAAAGATTCTGTGCAAAAGAACAGCTTCCCACCTTGCAGGCCTTTCTTTGCAGCCTCTGAGCTGTTGCTCATTGCTCCTCCCTTGCTCTGAGATGCTGTCTGTCTTCCTCTTGCCCAAACTCCTGCTTATCCTTCAGAGCGGGGCCAAGAGGTCTCAGACTGGGAGAGAGGCTTCCCCGAGCCTCTTGGCCGACCGGGTCAGCTTGGTCTGTGACTGGGTCATCTCCCTGGTCCCTGCCCTCATTCTCCCGCCAGCCCTCAGTAAAGCAGACTATCCTCCGGAACGGAGTGGGTCTCGACTGAGCAAACGCTGAGGTCCCCCAAAGAAGAGGGAATTCTGCACCAAGATGGCTTGAAGCCTCAGGCGGAGACAGCAGTCTTCCCTGGGCCAGCACCCTGCCACGTTTTGTTTGTTTTTTAACAAGTCTATGAAGTTTTATCCTAAGAAAGAAGTGCTTATTCATAAATGTGTATGGATGATATAATCAGAGGCATATATATTTTCTTTTTAGTATTTTTAAACTTTTGAATTGGTAGCTGTCATTGCAGGTGTTAATGGGTACAATGTGACCTTTGAATATGTGTATACAGTGTGTAATGATCGAGCTGGGTTAATTGGTATATTCATCATCCCAGAGGTTTCTTTGTATAGGAAATATTCAAAATCCTCTCTACTAGCTCTTTTGAAATATTTGATTAACTTTTCTCAGCCATAGTTAGCCATCCCACTGTGCACAGCAATTCTGAAGTTACTGCTCCTGTCCAGGCGCATCCCTTTGCCCACTACCTTCCTGTCAAGGGCCCTCTCCCCAACACTCTTCCCAGGCTCTGCGAGCCAGTGCACTGCTCTCTCCTCCCGAGAGGTCGACTTGGTAGCTCCCAAGTGAAAAGATTTTTCCACTTGCAGCCTCCACAACTGCAGGAGACATTACACACACACACACACACACACACACACACACACACACACACACTGGTTCTGTTTCCCTGCATGTTGTAGTTAGGAATTGGCGAGAACAAGATAATACAAGACACATAACTTATAGTATTATTTGTAATGCTCACCCAAGGAGTCAAATACAAAGAAAGTGCAAGAAATCTGTCCACAAACTAAAGACCCAGAGCATCCATCTCAGGGTCTGGATCCCACAGCAATGCCCTACATGAGTCCAACTGAAGACCTAGAGCCCATGACAGTGCCTCCCACAAGTCCAGCTGGAGGCCCAGAGCCCACAATAATGACTGATGCAAGGCTGTTTCACGGATCTGCACTGGGAAGGCCCAGAGGTCAGCGGTGGAAGCTAGAGAGTCTGTGCCAGTGGATGAAGGATCTGTGCCAGCAGGCTGAGGGTTCTGCACTGGGGCCAGGAAGCGACACTCAAAGGACCAGGGCTCCCCCCAAAAGTACCACAGCCATCCTCAGTGTGAGCTCCTGAGAACAGCCGAGTCCGCGTCAGGAAGCCAGCGTGACAAGCTTCCCAGGAGACTGAGCAGCACACGTCTCCCCTCCAGGCCCAGGAAGCGATGCTAATGTAAGGACCAGAGCGCCCCCAGAGTGACCTGCAGTCATTCTAGGCAACAACAAGGTCCGGAGCTCCTCCAGTGGTAACAGCCAACTTCATATCAGGGAAGCCAGCATGACAAGCCCCTCCAGGAGAACCCACAGCCCCCAAAGAACCAACAGCACCAAACGCCACCACCACTACCCTTCCTCTCCAGGTCTCCTTTTATGCTGGCAACAGTCCCCAGGTGGGCCATCTACACTCAGCACCACGCTGATTCAGTTCAGCTGGTGTTACAAGTTGCCTGCCACTTATCAATCCACCACAGCAGAATCCTCACTAATAATATAGCTTCAAAGGCCATTTCCCAGCCTGCAACCTGCTCCTCCTGGCCACCTTTGGGGCTGAATCTTTGCTGGTGAAGCTCCCTTTCCCCGCAGTCACTTCCTTTGCAACGACTTACGCCTCCCTCATCCCCAGCTTATCCCAGCCCTATACAAGTCTGCCATCTCAGCCATGGCCAGACTTGAACACAGGCCCAGCATGATGGTGAATGCCCTTCTCAACGGTACACTCACAACCCAATTTAAACTGCAAAGTGTTAGGTGAAAGGATGTCTCTAAACTTTTATTATGGAAATTTCCAACACACATGAAAGTAGAAAAGTAGCGTACTGAACCCTTTCTATCCATTGCCTGGCTTCCACAGTCATCAGCTCACAGCTATTCTTCCTTCACCTGCAGAAGTCCCTCTTATCCTGTTTCCTTCCGTGGTTCACTTCCCCGCAGTCTGAAAATATTAAATGAAAACTTCCAGGCACAAAAAATGTAGAAGTTTTGTATCGTGTGCTGTTCTGAGTACCATGATGAAATGTTACTCCGTCCTTCCAGGGGGAAGTAAATCAATGTTACCCATCGTATCCACGAGTTATACACGATTCGCCTGTTCATCACCTGGTGATCACGGAGGTCATCAGGTGGACTAACAGGACCGCGGTGGTTCTGTCTAAGGGACCCTTAGAAAGCTGCCTAGTGCTGGGACCCTCTGCCTCTGTCATGCACCTGACATGACTTCACCATGGAGGCCCGATGTCACCTCGCAGTACCAGAACATGAGGAAGGGCAAGTGGAGCATAATGAAGTTACTCTGAGAAAGAAAGAAAGAAAGAAAGAAAGAAAGAAAGAAAGAAAGAAAGAAAGAAAGAAAGAAAAAGAAAGAAAGACTGCATTCATTACGTTCCATTGTGACACTTAGCCTATTTTATTACTAGCTGACACCGTTGGTCTCTTGCCGTATCTTAGTCAGACACTAAACTTCACAATGGGTATGTATACAGGTATAAAAACATGGACCAGGTACAGGGTTCAATCTACTATGGAGGTTGCCACCGTCCACTGGGGGTCTGGAGCACTTCCCTTGCAGATAAGGTGACAACTGTGGCATATTTTTCCTCTCCCTCAACTCTTGCATTATTCTGAAGCAAATTCCAATCATCTGATCCATTTATAAATATTTCAGAATGCACCTCCAAGAGGCAAGGACTGTCCCACCATAACCACAAAGTCGTTCTCTCTCCCTACTATCAAACACTCAGTCTGCTGTTCAGATTCTTCCTTCTCTTGTCCAGGAAATCTAAGGTGTCATTCACATTTTTTCAGGAGTTTTGTTTGTCTGAATCAGGATCCAACTAAGGTGCACAGGTTGTGACAGACTGATAAAGCTCTAAATGTCTCTTTCAACCTACAGGGTCCCCTCCGTCTCAGTGGACCTGGAGATGAGGACCTAGGTACAAACAGGTGACTTTGGAGGTCAGTGGGAGACATCTACTGAGGGAATCAAGTGACCCAGAAGAAGAGCAAGAGCCAGTGATCCAGAGGTTAATCAGCAGGAGGAGCCAGCTGGGGCAGCGGGGCACTGACCCCACCAGGAACCTTTGTGCACCACCTCAGGGGCGCCTCGCCTGAATCCCAGCATCCAAGCATCCACCCACCAATTCCCATTCTGTAGGTCTTAGCACTTCCCTCCCACCCTGCAGACAAAGCCCACACCACTCAGCTGCCGAGGAGGCTCTGGCAGAGGCTCAGGAAACCACGGGCATGTGCTGGCCTGCAGGGTGGACAGGAGGCTGAGGCGCCAACAGCGTCAGCTGTCCTCTCCATTCATAACGTGGCTTTTTCCTTCATGGAACGAACAGTGCGTGTTTTAGCTTTGCGTTTCTGCTGTAACAAATGACCACAGACTTAGAAGCTTAAAACAACACAAAGTTAACATCCACCTCACAGCTCTGGAGAGTACAAATCAGACATGAGTCTCAGTGGGCTAAAATCAAGGCTAAAATATACATTTGTTTTCTTTTTTCACGCTCCTTTCTGGAGGCACCAGGGAAGAAGCATTTCTTGCCTTGTGCAGATTGCCAGGTACTTGCCTCACGCTGCCGTCTACCTTCGAAGCCAGGAATCGCCAAGTCAAATCTTTCTCACACTGCGTGACTCTGATATTGCCTCTCCCTTGCCCTTTTTTGCACTTGAAAACCCTTGAGATTTCACTGGAGCCATCAGATCATCGGGAGAGACTCTCCAGCTCAGCACCAGCTAATTAGCAGCCTGACTGACATCTACAATCTTAACTCACCCTGGTCATGTACCCTAACATGTTCACAGACCCCTGGGACCAACATTTGGACATCTTCAGAGAAGCATTATTCTGTCTATCCTGGGCTATTTGTCCTGTAATGTATCCACAGTCTGCAGTCCACTCCTCGATTCATGGTTATTTTTGCATGTTTCCCCTGTGCCCTGCATTTCCTGTAAATTGCAGTTAGATGTAGAAACGTCATTGCTTCAGGGTAGATTTGCTTTTGGCACGACTGTGTCACAGGTGGGGTTGTGAGTATCCAGGCTGTAAAGAATAGTTTATTTCACATGATGAGGCACACTTACCCACACTAAACTGACTGAGAATTTATAGCCACTTATAACCAACATTCCTGGTGCAATTCTTTGGAAGTTAAAAGTCGTATTAGGAGAAAACTTGCAAAGGAAGAAAATGACAGGAAATCTAAAATATACATTTGTTTTATTTGTTATGCATGAAAAATGTTGTCTTTCTTACTCCAGCGTTTAGGCAAGGACATTAATCAAGAAAGAGAAATGCTCTCAAGAAACATTTGAATGCTTTAGAGTAGAGAAAAAAGAACTTTCAAAACAAGGCAAGAAGTTTCCTTACGTGGCATGCTCTGATCAGGGATTCTGAAAGCACATTTTATCTGTCACTCAGTTGTCCTCAGTATCCAGGTTCTTGATAAACGCCCCAAGCTGGCAGCCCATAGAAAGAAAGGTTCCCCGATGTCCTTTCAAAACAAGAATGAAATACAGTTGCTCCTAATTTCCTCACCATTCTAGCCATTGGAAAAGTCCTAGTCCCTCAATTAAGCCAGAAGGAAAACAACTTGCCAAGAGACATGTGAGGAAGGAGTCGTTCCAGCCAAGACGAGGGAAGAATAACCGCTTGGCCAGAGACACGGACTCGTTTTCATTTTCTTCTCTTGTTGCCACTCATGTTTTCAATTTTCTGAAATTGCTACATGTTGGGGTTTCCAAATGTCAACGACGGAAGGTTTCACGCCATCCAGAGCCTTGCAAAGCCCTGTCGTCATGTTACAGACGATCCAGCCGAGCTGCTAGCGTTTATCTATGCTGCGGATGGACGTCGTATTTCACAGCAACCGGTCTTTTAAAAAATTCAAGAGCAACTTCAGACCACAAGACAGAAACTTGGCCAAGAAAGTGGAAAAAGTGGCAAACAAGGAGAAGAGATGTTTTCCAAAGAGCTTTTAAGGTGGAGAGGAAGAACCACTGGTGATAAAATGTGTATCGTGTGAAATGAAAGCAACCTACCTGAAAGGCAGCCACGCACGTTACGTTTATGTCTCCAGTTCCCCCAAAGCCTCACAGGCCCATACATGGGCTTTGTGGGGACAGTTGGATCATGGGGCATGGTATGCACCACCGGGTTAGTTCACTGAGGAGTTTACAGCTAACTGTGATGTTGGGGGTGAAGCCTGGTCAGAGGAGGTGGGCCCCTTGGGGTGTGGCTGGAGGGTGCATCTCCCTTCCTCCTCCTTGACCTCTCTCTGTTTCCTGCTGCCGTGAGGATGCTCTTCCGCCCGCCTCCTCTGCCATGCCGTCCTGCCTTGGAGCAAGCTGACCATGGGTTGAAACCTCTACAAACTGTGAGCCAAAACGTCTCCTCCTGTAAGCTGCGGGCGTCAGGTATTGTATCTCCGCAACAAGCAAATCGCTAAGACAATCTGCACCAAATCCATACTGGCAAAGCAAACAAGAATGGTCAAGGATACATTCTGCAGAGTGTAACACAGTGACTACACAGGTACTGTAAGAGGATAACCACACGGGTGAAAGACCTCACTACCATTATATATACTTAAGTAACGTCATTTTTGACACTTCATTTCATTCTAGCAAAAACATCTCGCCTATGTAGATATGCATTGCTCAGAAAAATGGAGAATTTTCATAAAGCTATCACACAGAAAAGGCACTGTTAACAATCCTGATTATGTTGTTTACAACTGTTTTGCAGAGACATACATAAACACAGAGATTCATGGATATGTAATTGTGCATAAGACACATAGGTAACTTTATACATAGCACATATAACAAGTTATATAGTCCATTTTACATTACCACAAAGCATTTCTTCAAAAACTGCATCATGTAAAACTTATCTTTCAGCCTGCCCAAGTTCATAATGGCTCATAGGCGTGTTTGTACATCAGTGTGTCTATCTAATTGTATCACTTGGGTGGCTGCATAGTGAATCAGCATCAGGGTCGGTGCCCATTCATGTAATCAGCCCCACAAAAAGACACTGGGGTCATAAACTACCACCTGAATTCCACGGCTATCAACTATTTGCTTGTAAATTCTCTGTTCTTTTTTTTATGCCTAATGTGTTCCTAAAATTATTGTCTTTATCTAAGTCTTTTTTTAACTTGAGAGAGAGGGTAAAACCTGAACATGATGGTACGTGTCTATAATCCCAGCACTCTGGGTGGCTGAGGCAAAACCATCACAAACTTGAGCCTATCCTGGGTAAATTAATGACAGAGTGAGGTCCTGTCTCAAACTAAGAAAATAAGGCCTCAGAAAATAGTTCAGTGCAAAGGCCCTGGGGTCAGTCCTCAGTACCACAAAACAAAACCAAAAAATAAATAAATAAAAAGAGCATTCAACTGCGTGCAACTTTTTAGGCCTTTTTGAATCCTAACATGACATTACCACGTACTTTCCTTTGGGTCATCCCAGCCACTGGCTTGCAACATGGACATGCACACAAGGGGTTTGGGGAGGAGGTAGAAGAACAAGATGCGGGGGGGGGGGCAATTAATAAAAGTACTTTGTGTAGCAATAGCTTAATCTTTCCTCCTGAAGTGATGAAAATATTCTGGAATGTGAAAGAGGTAATAGTTAACCCACATTTTGAATATTCTAAATATCAGAAATTGTTTAAGATGGTTCACATAGTTAAGATAGATACCTGGGGCTCTTCCTTTCTAGAGGAAGCTGAGGGTGCCGTGTGCACTGCAGGGTTAGCCCCCCCGAGCACAGGGGCCAGGACAGTAACGTAACAGCACTGTTCATATATTTATTAATAGCCATCTGTCTTAGTTGGTTTTGTGTTGCTATAACTAAATGTCAGAGGCCAGGTCGCTTGACAGAGTAAACAGATCCCTCTCATTCACCATTCTGGATGACGGAACAAGAAACAAGAAAGTGCTGAGTTGGAAAATTTGCTTTTCAACCACCCATTCAAGGGAGAACCAGCTCACTTCAGCAGCCCAGGTTTAACCTCTTCTGAGGCCACACCCCACGCGAATTACCTTCCACTGGGCCCTGCCTCTTAAGGGACCCACCACCACCACCACACTGCCACACGGAGATCCAAGCTGCCAGGATGTGAACTTTTGGGGGACTCTCTCCATTCACATCCAGAGTCCTTCCATTTCAAATGCCTGTTCATTCCTTTTCCCATCAAATTGTTGATCTTTACTTACTTCTAGAAATACTCTACATATGCTTAATAATAGTCTCCTATTAGTTGTATGTGTCATGAATATTTTCCTGTTTGTAATGCATCTTTTATTTGTTAAGAATCAGTTGATAAGAAAATTCTTAATTTTAACTATCAAATGTTTTTGAGTTTTAAAAACATCTGACAACAAGAATGGATGCGATATAGTATATCTATCCAAAGGAATATTATACAGCTATTAAAAATATTTTTGGAAAGATATTTCTTTTTAAAAAAATTTTTAGTGCATGTCTTGGGCACATAATGAACACATTCATACTGGGGAATGGGGGTACATATGTGTGCATGTTTCACTCCTTTTCATTTCTCCTTTCCAGTCTCCTTCCATTCCTAGATCTCCTCAAAGTCTATCTTGCTGTTTCCTATCATCTGTCTTTTATTTTAGTAGTTAAATTATTTATACTTTGGGTTCCTCAAGTAAGAAAAACCCATATGATATCCTTCTGTTCTGAATTTTTTCACTTACCGTTATGGTCTCAAGGCACATTCTGAAAAATAGTTCTTAGAACAAAAAATATATCTGCAATTTAATGTTAAGCCAAAAATCCAGCATGTGAAAACAAGAGTGTGTGTGTAAAGGTCTCACACCAGGAATTTTTTTAAGACGCTGAGACACTGTTGGCAAGTTTGTGGAGAAATCAGTACGCGCCTTATTACTAGCAAAAGCTGTAAACCGGTACCGTCTCTACCCTGTGCAATTTGCCAAAATCTATCAAACATTTCAATGGATGAATAACTTAGCCAACAAGTCCTTTGGAGGCTATGTGTCCAACCAATATTCTCACACGTGTGTCAGGAGACATACAAGCAATACAATGCATTGCAGATGTGGGTAAAAGCAGAAAATAAAACGACAAACCAGGCACCTGAGAGAATACGAGGTTGCTATTTTTAAAAAGCAAAGCGCTAGGGCATGATTGCTCCCTTACCGGCTTGCGGGGCCACGGCACCCTCCCGGCCTCTTGAGGAAGTCACTGTTACTGTTACAACCTTTTCTGGTGAACCTGAGAACAGAGGTGTAGACGCCCCACTGAAACAAGCAGAAGAGAACCCAGGAGACGGTGGTGTTCTCTCCTCCCGGGTTTCTTGGCTTCTGTCGCGGCGGCGGGCTCTCTGACGTCACGGCAGCCCCTGAGCAGCAGGCAGTAGGTGACCCGCGGGAATTTGTTCCCCATGGTGCTGGGCAAGCAGGAGCCCATTTTCCTCAACAATTTCTTAATCCTGTGGCTTATGTGGCCCCCTCTCTCGTGGTTTCTGTCAACAGCACGGTGGATATGAATGAGGCAAATGGGGTGCCCCCTGCTCCTGCCCACCTCACAGAAACAAGCTCGGAGCCCGCCAAGGAGGAAAATTCTTAATTCTAACAATCGAATCAATTGATGATTTTTAGTTTTCAAAAAACTAACCCCCCTGGGGGCTTCCTGAAGGTGGTGGTACACAACCACCCACGACTGGATGGAATCCAGGTTCAGCCATAGTCACGAGGGGACCTTGGCAAGTCACCTGAGCTCTCTGTGTCACCATTTGGGCCTCCATAAAATGCAGTCAAGTCAGGGTTATTGACACAGCCCTATCATCCTGGCACTCCGGGAAGCTGAGACAGGAGGGTCACAGATTTGAGTCTGTTCTGAGTAACTTAGCCGGAACCTGTCTCAATATAAAAAATAAAAAAGCCTGGGGATGTAATTTCACGCAAACACCGTGAGTTCAATCCCCAGTACCCCAAATAAAAATAAAGTAATCAAATGCAACCAGAGCCAATTGAATGCGTGTCAGTTACTTCAGCCTTTCCAAGTTTAAACCAGATACTGTCACACTCTCAGATCAAAACTGTTCACTGCAGTAAAATCCCAAATCCTCCTCCATCAGCTCCTGGATACCCCAAGAGCACCCCACCCTCAGCCCTGCCCCTGGACCTCCAGAGGTGCTGTTCCTGAAACCCAGCCTCTCAGGAGGGCTGTCTGAGGCACTGGCCACATAGCAGTGGTGCGACGGTGAGGAACAGGGTATGGTCAGAGACTAACATTCCAGGTTTCCTTGACCTGACTCGGCCACCGTGGTTTGGAGACGTGGGACCTGCGTACCAAGGGACCCCAAATACATGGATTCCTTGGAAGCCCAGAGCACAGGCTTTGAGCTGACCTCGTTGCTTCCTCTGTGTCGGCTCCTCCAACCTTTCCTGGGGCCATTTCTGTCTTATCGCCAGACCCCAGGGACACAGGTACTTTTCTCCCTCACTCGAGGCAGGATGAGGGTCTACAGAAGGAGTTGGGCGAGCAGGGGGACGAAGCCTCCCCATGGGGAAGCTGCCTTGGAGCGACCACTCAGCTCAGAGCAGCCAGCAGAAGCAGGGTCCCCTCTGAGGAAGACACCTCAGACTCCGGCTGGAGGTCTCAGCAGGAAACTAGACACACAGAAGTCAAGTCGCTGCCAACCAAATAAATACTCATGAAGGTACTTGTCTCCCAGCAGGAAGCCAGCCTGGGCGTGAGAAAGGGGCGCCCCAAGAAGGCAGCCATCTTTAAAAGCAGAAAGAGGTAGGGGTGGGGAAGCTTCATAGGAAACACTTTTCTCCCAGTGAGGCGGGAGGCCCAGGCCTTCAGCCTTGGTCTCAAGGTTCCAGGAAAGGAAGAGCCCTGAGAAACTTTCTAGAACCTTCCGGAGCTGACAGGAAGATGAGGGATTAGGACACGCACACTAAAGCACGGCGCTGGCTTTCCACATGTACATCCAGGGACTGGACTTGCCCCTGGGTGCCTGACCGGGGTCAGGGTGATGACCTAGCAGCAGATTCTGTTTCTCCAAGACCGCTGTCTTCCAAATGGTACCAAGGAAAGACCGAACAGGCACTCCCAGGTCACTGCCCAGTCTGGGCAGACCGGCCGGCCCACACTGGCTGCTCTGCCCTCTGGAAAGCTCTGTGCCTCTCCTTTCGGGGCTGCCTCCCCTGGCCTGGATTATTCTCCCCCCCGCAGTCCCGCCCCGGCCTGGCCAACGCCTCCAGGTTCCAGGTCTCGGCTGCACCGGGGAAGCCTCTGTGACCCTTGCCGGCCGGGTGGGACCCCACACCCGGTCTTCACGTGTGCACCTCTCCTGCAGGCCCCGCTGCATTTGGTGTTGTGCCCAGGCTCGGGTGCTCATGCCTTCCTCTCCCATGGCTTCCGTTCTGCTCGGGCTTATGGTCAGACTGTGTGACACACACAGGCGCTCAGTGGATGGACAGACACTCAGAGAAAAAAGTGAGGATACCTCGGTCCCTTAAGCAGTGTTCAGACACTTGGCTGCACGCATGAATAAGCGAATAATGACGGACCAAGGAATGAACCGCTGATTAAGTAAATGCGTGAATGAATGGATGAGGGAGGGAAGGAGCATGAATGACAGACGATGGCCCTTTGGAACGGCACCGGGCGTTGGTACCTGCTCCCCTGTCTCCTGCCCGGTCTGCATTTGGAGAGAGAGGAAGGACAGGGCGGCGCGGACGTGACTGTAACCAAACTGCACGGCTGGAGTAAGGCCTTTCTCACTGGGGCAGCTGGGGAGGGGCTGGGGGGCTTCCAGGCAGAAGCTGACCCTCAAGGGGCAGCGAGCTCTATCCCTGACCCCTTTCACCTTGCCTTGTTCTGATCTTTATGGGGCTGTCTGCCTTTCAGCATCAAAGGAGACAGCGGGGCCGAGATTTGTCCTGCAACAGCTCTATAAAAATGTAATTAGCCAATAACCTGCTGTCTGCAAAACAAACCATCTTCCTGTTTCTTCTCCCATAAAAAGCATTTGACAGCCCTGTTCTATCAACTTATAAAACCTGGAGCGGGTTAGCGCAGCCCCCCCACGATGCAAACGCTCCCAGGGAGAGCCCCAAGGAGGGAGCAACACAGCTCGGCGGTCCAGGCAGCCTCTGCTGTGCTGTTGGAGGTCTGCCAAGGAGACAAGAACAGCAACTCACCGGGAAGGATACAGACCCAGGCAGTGCAAGTCACACCTGGACAGGGCAGGGGTCTCAGAAACGCTGAGAGTCCAGGGCCGCTGCTAGAGGCTTGCAGCTCAGTGAAGGTCAGTCCATCACTTATTCAATCAACAAACATCTATCAGGCCTCTGCCAGGAAACAGGCCAGGTCCTGCAGATACAAGTCAAGTACAGTAAGTGTCCATCCTTGAAGAAAGTCACATCTAGCGCGGGGGTGAACTCAGTGGTAGAGCACTCGTCCTGCGTGTGCAAGGCCCTGGGTTTGGTCCCTAGCGTGGAAAGAAAAGCAAGGACACTCGCATCCACCCTGTGCATTTGTTTTAAACGGCGATGGTACTTTACCTGAATTTTGGACGGGAAAGTGCACATCGTCCATCACAACACGGGTGACACGGGAGATAAAACAGCAAACACACGAGGGCTCCGTCTTTAAAGTCCAAGTCGTTAAAAGGGCCCGGAGAGGTCGGCATGGCCGGAGCTGCGGCTTGCGTGGCCCCCACAGCTGCGTCCAGGTCCAGCCGCGGCCTCCGACGTCTGCGGCTGGGACTGCCTTGGCTGCGCACTGTGAAGTGCAGGGCACGCAGGGCCCGGGCCTGGGCCCCGAGTTCGCGCGGAGACGGCGGGGAGGAGCCCGCGAAGCCAGGCGCGTGGGTGGCAGCAGCCCCGGGAAGCCGGCCCTGGTGGCCGCCAAACGGCCTGCGCGCTCTCCCTGGACGAGCGTGGGTCTGCTGGGTTTAAATCGCCCTCGCGATTTTAACACAGGGACACTGAGGGACGGAGAGGGCAGGGCCCTGCGTTTCGGGGTAGCTCATCTGCTACAGTCGCAGACGCAGGAAAAGGGGCTCGGTGTGGCTGTCCTTCGGCAGCTGCAAAGCTAAATCTAAAACTTGCACAGGGACCAGCAATTGTACTTTTAGGAATATACCCCAAAGCATGAAAGTCAGGATTCACATAGGTGCCTGGCCGGCAACGTTTAGACCAGGACTAGTGACAAGAAAGGTGGAAACTGCCCAAATCTCCATCCGCTAGTCAACAGATTGACAAAATGTGTTCTAGCCATACACTGGAATATTACTCAGCCAGCAAAAGGAGTAAGATTCTGATACATGAGGACCAAAAATATTGGGCTAAGGTGACAGAAGGTTGCCACAAAGGGACAAATATTTAGGACTCCGTGTACATAAAGTAACTAGAAGAAGTAATTCAGAGAACGAAAAGACAGAATAGCATGGACCAAGGCTAGCAGGGTGCGGGGAGAAGGGGAGTTACTGGTCAGTGGATACAGGATTTCTATTTGGACAATGAGAAAGTTCTAGAGATAGTGGTGGCAGGTATGTAGCGTCGTACCTTTACTTAATCCCGCTGAATTAGGCCGTGTTTGAAATGGGCAGCTAGAATGAATAGGCCCATCTGAGACCTATGAAAGCCCCACACCTACATGGAAAATGTGCTTAACGTCTCTGACCATCAGGGAAATGCTAGTGAAAACACGCCAAGATTCCATCTCGCTCCAGAAAGAATGGCCACCACCAAGAAGTCAGCCAACTGCAAATGCTGGCGAGACTTGGGAGGAAAAGAAACCCTTCTACATAAATCCACATGGAGAATCCTCAAAAAACTAAAAGGAGTAATTCCAGTCAAGCCAGCCAGTCCCCCTCGAGGAATCCTCCTGAAAGGGTAAAACACACTGATATATGCAGACCCGTGTTTATAGCAGCACAATTCATAACTGCTAAATCTTGGAAGCAGATTATTTGCCCATCAGTGGATGGATGGGTAATGAAAGCGTGGTGTTCACCTGCAATGGAGTACTATTCTGCCACAAAGAAGAATAAACTGAAGCCATTTGTAGGAACACAGATGCACCTGGAGACCATAAAATCAAGGGAAATAAATCAGACATACAAGCTGCGATAGCTCATAACTTCTCTTATATGAGAAACTCAAGTTACAAACGATTTAAAGAGCAAAAGGAAAGGTAAACAGTGGGAAACAGAGAGAGCGCACTCTTTGGTACAGGGGATCTTCTGAAAAATGTTTTTCTCTCTGAGAACACGTTCGCAGCACACGGCGCCTCCGTCCATCACAGGTGGACATCTACAAGGCATCCTGGCCCCCCCTTCCCTCCCCTCCCCCGACTCTGCCCTCCCCCTTCTCCTGGTCTGGAAGGATTTTGAGATGGAGCCAGGAGAGGGCGAAGGAAGGAGAGAGGGAAATAAAAAGAATTGAGGTACATCACGTGCACCCGCCTACTCCCCCAAGCAATGTGACCGTTAGGTACCACCAGCATGCACCGGTAAAAACTAAGTGAATACAATTTTAAACAAGAAAGTTAAAAATGGTAAGCTGCTTTATATTAATTGCATTTTATCTACCTATGCTCTATCTATCTACATATAGAAAATAAGAAGGGGCACCTAGATGCCGCCAGGGACCTCGGGTGCTTTTGGTTATTTTAAAAATGGTTTTCAGTTCTTCTAATCCTTGTTTTACTAAACAAGGGTGATTTCATCTGCTCCTGGCCTGGTGGGGAGAGAGATAAGGAAACCCCCTGCTGTAGCACATGGTGACGTACGCACACAGCTGGGGGTGACCACAGAAGGGAGCCCTGGGCAGGGACCACGAGCAGCCACAGGCCAAGGAAAGGAATGGAGGAAAGAGGACTCAGCATGATCACTGTCACCAGCGACAGTCACACTGCTGTTCCCGAATCTTGGACCAACCACTCATTTGCTGTGTGACCTCGAGCGACTCAGTAACCCTCTCTGTGTTCAGTTTCCTAGTCTGTAAAATGGGGATAAAGAATAGTACTTACGCCTTAAGGCTTTGTAAAAAGGAGTTAATACATAAACCCGGCATATAGTAAAGACTGCATAAGAATTAGTGATTTTTGACGTGGTTCCAAAGGACGTGGAACTCCTAGAAATAAGACAAGTGGAATGGAAAAATCGCCTGGAGAAGGGGCAGTGTAAGTGGCATCTTCACTGAATTAAGAAGCAAACAAAGCCTTTGGAAAAAAAACAGAGAAATCACAGCTCCGAAAATAAAGTGTCTCCCGATGATGGATTATGTTTTGGAGGCAGATATTTTTAGCCAGCAAAATGGAGCTAAACTGGCTTCTGACTCGGTGGACAGGGGCCAAGCAGCGCACCCTGCGAAGCCCTTGCGTCTGCTTTGACATTTTGGCAAATCTCCGCTCCTCCTTCCTCTGCCTTAGCACCTTTTAAATGGGTGCGGAAATATTTTGTTCTGGAACGGAATAAAACGCCCTGTAAAGTCTTTGAAGGAAAGGATTCTGGGTGAGTAAAACACCGAGGCGTGCCAAGACTTCATGTGCGTTCGTGGGAAAGGTTCTGGACACATCCTGGCACCCTTAGTGACACAGATTCGAGTAACAGAAAACCTCCAACCGCGCCTTACTTGGTGGGCTCCTTTTCTCTTACATAGCGATATTTCTGGAGGGGGGTCAGCTGTGTGTTCCGGTTCAGTGGCTCCATTATGTCTCAACAAAGGTTCTCACAACACAGCTGCTCAGCAAATATCCTCTTCTCTGAAAAATGCACACTATAGATAAAGAGCAGGAGCACAAGCTTCAGAGTTAGATCAGAGCAGACTTCCTGAGATGCCATCAGGTCCAAGCGAAGTGACGGTAAGAGAAGCAAGCATCTACTGAGCACGTGCCGTGCCCCAGCCCAGCCTCAGCCTTTGCATCACCATGGTAACCTCCGGAGTGTGAGTAGACCCCTTTTCAAGGGAGGATGACCCAGCTGGAAATTCACCACCTGCGGTCACAGGTAAGTTAAGGAAGGTATTAGGAATGTGGGTCACCACTTTGCAGAAGCCCAGTCCTCTACCTCCCCGCACTCAGTTCTCCCCTGTGGGCAGACAACTGGGGTGCATATGACCCCACTCCAGAGCTCACAAATGGATTGAAGGATGCACAGGAAACAGCACCGACCCTGCCAGGAAGCAGGTGCCCAGCAGCTGACCACTGCCCCTCAACTTCTGGACTTGGTCTTGGTCCTTGAGTCCTTTGGCCCGTGAAGTCACTGAACCCAATGCCACCCCGTGAGGAGTAGTTGAAGGGGCTTGGAGGTCTCCAAGATGGAGAGAGACAGCTTCACAGCCAGCACCCTGCCAAGAAATAATTCCAGGAGTGCCAAGGACTTCGGCCTAAAAGAAGGAGAAACGACCCCAGGTCTCTTCTAAAAGCAAGGGTGGTCAGGTGTGAAGGGATCTGCCCTAATGAAGCTGGAGACCTACCTCTTGAAGCACCGTAAGCTCATTTAGCCAGATCAATAAACGCAAGTTATTTAAGCAAATGTATAGAAGTCATTTATTATTAGCGTTTTGCATTTGCAAGCGACTGACACATTCCACCGCCCTCCCTGCTCACAACGTCACGTTACTAATGGCTTCAGAGCGTCTATCGTGGACCAGCAGCCGTGGAGACTTGCGGACAGCAGGCACCCCCATTGTACAGATGGAGAGAGCGAGACAAGGAGAATGATCCCTCAAAAGAAAAGATGGAAACAAAGCGTGTCTGTGCGGGCCGGAGGTAAAGTGGGCGATGGGGAGTCTGAGTCAAAAGTGCAAAAACTTGTTCCAGATTAGCAAGATGACTACAAACAAATTCTGCCTTCCAAATGAGTAGACTCAGATAGTCCTGCCCAGGAATGAAGACCTCGTTCGGTTCAGGAGGTCACTGATGACCCCAAAAGCAGTCACCA
>PVJX010029924.1:0-22497 GCA_004027295.1 Dolichotis patagonum | reverse complement strand
TATTTGAGTGGGTAAGATGGATGACCATATTGTTGTTTTTGTCAGATCGTGGAGCAGAACTGTTAACAGTCTCACTGTTTGAATGTCTACTTTACATGTTTTAACTTTGTAATTTGAACAACTATTTCCAAGAAGTCAGTATGTAATTAGTCAAGTAATAATTTCTTAGGTTTTATTGTTGTTGTACTTTTCTTTTTTTCCTTGGAATACTGTATTGTCGCTACCCTTTATTCTGTTTTATTTTGTTTTGTTTTTGTTTCTCTTTAAATAAAATTATAAAAAAAAAAGAGAGAACATAGTACAATGGCTTGGCACCACTGGGTGAATTGGGGGTAACAACATCATTGATTACCCTAAGGTCTTGTATCAGACAATAGGATCTATTAGGCTTGAGTATCAGGAGAATGGGAGTATTGTAGGGTGTATGGGTAGGTTTAAGAAAACCATTGTGTAAAAGATGATTTATTATAGGTTTAAGTCCCTGTAAATGTTTGGGAGCTATAAGATATTGGGGAAATGCAAGAAAACATTGAAGGATCCCTGAGATGAATTAAAATAAGTATAGCATGGGTAGTGCAGGTGAGGTTGGAGATATCTCAAACTATGGGATCGACTAGAAAAGAAGGGAGAGGAGGGGATGGCTTTGCTGTGCACCATAAGGGTATTTGGAGGGTGAGAACTGTGGGGAGGGAGTAGGTAAAGGAAAAGCTAAGCTTTTGGTGGAGATCCCTACCTAAAAGGGGTGCAGGACATGTGGATATTACCAGAAAGCTATGGGTGAACAAAAGAGTTTGGAAACTGCATGAAATGGGCTCTGTTTGTAGATGCTGTGTAGGTTGGATGTCAACTCCCACTACAGAGACTGAGGGTTTAATATAATGGCCTGAAAACTCTGAAACAACAATATACATGGTCTGCGTGTTTACAAGAACAGAGAATATCTTATCTGAGACCTCCAGTGAGATTGAGGCTCTGAGAAAGATACTTTAATGGGGCCTGTGGGCCCTCAGCCCCATCATACTTCAGCAGAAAGTCCAAGTAGATCAGCCAGTGATGAGTCCAATGGTGACAAGATCTCCTGGGAGGGCAAGGAATTAGAGGATGGCTTATCTGCTATCTGGTGGCTAGGACAGTCACTCTTAAAATGGCTCTTGAGATTGCAGCAGGGCAATTCTCTTTCTCAGTGTCCTTTTTGTTGCACTTGAAGCATGGTTGGGGAGGGGTTTGGGCAGCTCTATCTTGTCTCACAAAACATCTGGTCCTCTATGCTGGCTCCTTTGAGGCTCTAGCCCTGTCTGACTGCCTATAATATTTTTAACTGACTTAGCTTCCTATACCATTTTTGCCTCTGAAGAAGTAACCCAAACTGCCATGAGGGGTAATAGGCAATGACTTATCTGGCTTCTTCAGGCAGAAGGTGGTTTAAGTTGTTGAACAGCAATCAGGGACACTCTGCAGAGCTTTTAACTAGTGGCCCTCAGTAGATAGCAGGCATTTTCATCCTGGATAAGCATACAGCTTTAAGTCTAGAGGAGACAAAGGCAAGGATCAATTAAGTATGCAGGGTCCAAATAATAGAATCAACAGGATATTTATGAATATAGCTTTAGTAATGGCTTCCTATAAGGAGGATAAGGATAAGGTCCAGGGAATTTTAGAAACTGACATGTCATTTATTTGTCATACACACATTTAGATTTTACAATTGTATACGTACCTTTTGTGCTGTTAGAATGTCTAATAGCATCTGATTTTGGAGTATGACCTGTTCTATTAATTTTACCTTTTTTATTTAGGAGAGAGATCAGCTGCAGTGTTATTTAAGGCCAATTGAGTATAGTTAATTATGGCCTTAATATGCATCATAAAACCTTTTTCTGCAAAAGATCTGGTGGGTCCCAGTAAAATAAATCTAAAATGAATTTATAATTATCTATACATTCTAGTTGTCCAGAAAAAAAGATTGATAACAGTACAGTGTAGTAGAGGCAATAATCTTAACATAGAATATTAAATGGAACTGCTATTTTTTATTAACCATTTGTTTTAACATTTGAGCACTGAAGAAATTTGTGACATTGTTTAGACAATGTCACAAATTTTTTCAATATTTAAGCATCTTTAAGTATAATATATACATTGTATAAATTTTTGTTTAAAAATTATCATTTGACTGGTGACCTCGTGTTGGCTTGACTTGAATCTCCTGGCTGAAGCACAAGAAAAAGGCAGATGTCTGGATCTGAAAGAAAATGTTTATCATCATAAGCAATCCCAATTTTATATCTGAAAGCATGAATATACCATAAGATCAGCAACAATGAATTGTCTTAGCCATATGAACTTTAGTTGGGCTATCTCCCATAAGGCTACAGAGATTATTGGGGCCTCTGATTAATGAATAAGAACTGGTTAAAGTCACCAGGTGGCTGCTTTCTTATCCATCAGTTGAAGTCTTGTCCAATCTCTCCTCACCCCAAGGGATTTTGTTTAAACAGTTTTATCATCATTTTGATCAGCTGGCAACCTAGGTGGAAGAATGCTTTTTAAATTTATAACCCAAATAAACCTTGATTAAATGATCTGAAAATGCAAAAAAAAAAAAAAAAGGAAAAGATTGTTGAGCCCAGATAAAAAGGAACAGTTGTTTACAGAGCAGACAAATGGACAAATGATCTACACAGTATAAACAGACTGGACAAACATACAACAGATATGTATACTGACAAACATCTTACAAAATCAGAGTGCATTCAGATATATTTGGCCAATTTGAACTATAATAAATGGACTAGTGCAAACCTTTTTGTAGATTAATTAATAGAGATCTCTTGAAATAAGAATAGCAGAAAAGGAACCTAATTTATGGTTACTCTGAGATAGGAAAAATGAACATGAACTAGGCCCTTGGGACCAGCCTGTTCCCAAAGCAGGAATAGGGATTGAAGCTGAGAAGGCTGTGGAGTAGGAGGTGTAGATGGTTACTGGGCAGCCAACCACCCAGCAGGTATTTGTGGGCAGTTACTGGGTGCTCAACCACAAGATGACCACTTGTCACCATGTGACAGGGAAGCACAAGATGGCGACTGGTTACCATGAGACCCACAACAAGATGGCTGCTGTGGGTTACATGGTGAGGGACCACAAGATGGTGGCCATTTAGTCTGTGACCTATTACAAGATGGTGGTGTACTGTCACATGGTAGAGGACTGCAAGATATCGGCTGGTCCTCCATATGAGCTGCAGCAAGATGGCTGCTGAAGACCATGTGCTATGGGATCACAAGATAGTGGTCAAATACCATGTGGCCTGCTAGGTGGCTGAAATGTGTGAGACTGAGTATGGTGAGCTGGCAGGGAAAATGGCAATGCAGGAGCAGGAAACAAAGAAGAAGCGCCATCTGACAGAATAGATGGCTCAGGTGGAGGGGATCTGAGATATCTGAGATGGAAGACAAACTAAGGGAAGGATTAGAGGCCAATGGGGGTGAGGAAGGGGGAGAAGATGACACAGGGGGCTCAGAAACCTCTGGCTGAGAAAGCTGCGGGGTTTGGGCTTGGAGATATGCAGGATGGGAGTAAAGACAGGAGGTACATTATCTAAGGGGTCTGGTGGGGAGGAAGGAAGAGATCCTGGTGGAGCAGAGTGAGCCAGAAGTATTTGGGCCATTATACAAGACAGAGTGAGAGAAGGACACGTCCTCAAAGTGAAAAGGCCTAAAAATAAAGGGGTTTCTGCCAACTTGCTGCTGTTGTGACAAAAGTATAAATAAAAGATCAGCTTTTTGGTTTTATAGCCTTTTTGAGGCCAAGAGCACCAAGGTTATGAACCAGGCACCCCAGAGGTGTGTTTTTAGGGGGACAGAAAATGGTCCCTATGACCAAACTGTAAGTGAGCTGAGAGAACGACTTTGCCTCAGGACATAAGAGCTTTAGCTTCCTGCCAAGGAACAAGAAAGCTGTCCTGGGTCACACCTATCAAAAGAAGTGGTCACCTGTTTTGAAAGTGTGACACAGAATGTTCCAATACTCATTCTCATCAGTTGTTGCTCAGAGTGTGGGGCAGGGTTCCAGAGAACAAAAAGGTAACAGTTTTGCCTTGGGCTGTCCTGTACAAGGAACATGAAAACTGCTGTCTCTGTCCAGGGACAGCAACGGATAGGTTTTCTGACACAAGCTTGTGAATATTAGGAACAGAAACAGAAAACCTCAGACAGCAGTCGGTATTGCATGCAGATTAGCGGTGGTAAATATAGAGGTCCAGAGGAAGGAGAGGTGGTTCCTAGGCAGGGGAGCTCAAACTGCCAGTGCTCCCAGGAGCTAATGTGCTCTGCCAATCCGAGTTTCAAGGCACCAAAATGTTAGAGTTTTCTGGGGCAATAGAGAAGCAAAAAGTTCAAAAAAGATGAGAATAGGTTTATTGAGGATGTGAAAAGGAGCACACAACCCAGGGCAGTTGTGCTATCTCCTTGGACCAGATACAGAGAGGCAGAGGGTTATATGACCTCTGCTCGGAAGTGGCACATGGGGCAGAGACATTGATGATGTGTGAGGAAATGATTGGAATTTTCTTTGTGTGCAGAGAGGAAGAGGAGTTACAATTAGGGCTGAAGAAGAAGTAGGAAGTGGTAAGCGTTCTTGCTTTGGCCTTCTGCCACGTTAGACCACCACCATAATTGTACAGTAATTTATACTAGACCAAGAACCTTTCAGAAAGGAATAGGGTTAGTGCCTATGCATTCTCATTTTCATATTTGTGGATTTAGGCCTTGAGTACTCTTCATCACAAAAATAACTTGATAAGAATGTAAGACATTTTATAATAGCAAGGTTGAGCCTTGAATCCCTTTTGAGTTATATAATAAAATACATGTGCTGATCTATAATAAAAATTAAATATAAGGTGTGGCATAGGTGGGAGGTATTCCTTTTTCTTGTGAAGTGGCCACTGGAACAGGAGAAATGAGAAGGAAGACTAACGTAACACTTTCTCTGAAGGGCATGCTCAACAGATTGGTCACAGGATGAGGTCAGGGGAAAAGTGAGGGTAGAAAATTGCCCCCCACCATTCTGTCTCAGTATTTTTTCCTTAGAAAATCATTGGAGATCCCACTGGTATATGGACCCCAGCTTAAAGATTACTGAGTGAAGATCAAATAAGGTAACTTAAGTTAAAGTTTTTATATGCTCTGAAGAGTATGACAAATGTCATAATATATTCTATTCCTTCTTCTTTTTTCTTTTTTTTCCTTTTTTTTTTTTTTGCTTTTGTTTTTCAATATTGTGACTACAGCCCATGGAGTGAAACAAAGGATCAAAGTACTCTGTCTTTTAAGTCCTGAAAATTGCCCACCATCAGGCAAACCTGCTCCAATTGGGCTTGCTAACCCCTGCCCCCGTGAAATACATATAAACTAAGGTTGGAGGAATGGAGTGGAAAACTACCTTTTGAGGGAGTGGTGAACACGTGTGGAGATGAGGTTATGTTCATGGGGGAAAGTATCCTCCTGTCCTTTGGCTAGATGTCTCCTCCTCATAGGGACATTTGTTGATCAAGGCTGGTATAAGTGAACAGAGGAAAGACCCCTAGAGAAAGCCACCATTGCTCCCGTCAGGCCGCTGTTCTAGGGCACAGAATTATTCCATCTCAGGAGGCCAGAGAAAAGTAGGGTCTTGGGGATTATCAGGCTGCAGAGTAGGACAAACAAGCTCACTTGACAGTGCACAGTTACCAACAAAGGGCAGCCATACCCTGGGGTGAATGTAAGTGATTAGGGGAGCTGTCTGAAGTTGTAGTCCCTGCCAGCAGGACATGGGGGTCACAGGTTAGATTGCGGACAGTGACCAATAAAAGAGGGAGAGTAGCTTCAGTTCCATCACCCTATAGTTGCTCAGTGTGGAAATGTTTTTGACCTTCTTCTCCTCCCTACCCCAATACCAGGTCCAAGAAAAGAGACAGTGCAGTGCTCTTCTGCTATTATCAGCCTGCAAGAGCTAATTGTACCCATCTTTTCCCAATTCTGTGTTGACGGAGTTAACCTTGGTAGCCTGAGAGCCACAATGGTGTAAATGTTTAGCCATCAGGAGCAGCAGAAATCACAAGCACATGCTTCCCCTGGACCTGAGTGCAATGACTTTGCCCCTTGGTGAGTACAAAACCAATAGCACAACCAGGAGATGGAAGAGTGAAGAAAGGTACTTGTGGAAGTAAGGAAAGCACGGGGAGATAATTCTCAGAGCAATGTGTCCCTGAACAAAAACACAAAGGACTTTTATTGGAGAAACGTATACATATTCATATAAGAAAGATTCATCATCACATGTACAGGCAGTCACATTCCTGAGCATGCTCACTTTGAGGTTGTGCATCATATGTTAAAAAAAAATGGTGAAGGTGGATGCCTCTGCAGGGAGAATTTATTTTTACAATGATCCATGTTTACTCTAGGTCACCTAAAAAGAATGACTAGGAGTAACTTGGCACTTTGGGATGATTCCTTGTAAATTTCTTTGGAGGAACTTAGATGAAATTAAAAACTTTAAAGAAGTGTTGACAGTCATTTAAAGGGTCACCATGCCACCCCTAAAGATCATTGTCCTTAAGAGTACCTGCCTACTGGGGAGGACCCCTGCCTACTGCTCCAAGTTGACACAGCCATGGGGTAGTCAGCATCATCAACTTACCACTGACTCCAGGTCCCCATGACCAGGTCGGGGCAAGAACAAGCATCACATTAGATTGGGATTTTAAAATGGACAAGAATAAAGCTTAGTAACTAAAATGAAACTATCTTAATGGTAGAAAGAGACTGAAAGGTTATTAAATGGGATGGAGAGAGGCTTTGGAGGAATCTGTTACCATATGATAAGTTGAATTTGGCAAAATATAATGTTATGTTAGAGAAATAATCTGTTTCATGTGTGTCTCTTGACACAAAGCTTTTTGCATTCACTGGAACTTGAACTTGTACCTTTTAGGTGTGTGCTCTACCATTGAGCTATACTCACAGCACCATGTCTATATTTCACAGATTGAACCTCCTTAATCCAATGACCCTAACAAAAATGAAGCCGTTGAAAAGATCCCACTGTAATCCAGAGCTGCTGAAGATGCTAGGGAATGTTGGGGCTCTCAAAAATCACTTCCTCAGTGTGCTCCCATTGGCCTTGGGCCCTCTTTTCTCTCTTGAACCTGAGCCATTGTGTGTGTGTGTGTGTGTGTGTGTGTGTGTGTGTGTGTGTGTTCCTTTGTTACCCAGCTGGGATGGTGGGGCTCATGTTTGCTGGCTGAAAATTCCCACTTCTTTGGAGCTGTAGGGAGAGGCCAGCCCTGGTTTTGGCTGAGCTGTTTCTGGCTCTAGAAGCTGATTCTGTAGAAGCATCAGGATCACCCTCCCTCCCATACTTAGGGTTTCTCTGAGAATGAGCAGCTGTGCAGAGAATTAGTTCTTTTGCAGACTAATTGTTTTTATAATGGTACTTTCAGAGGAAGGGGAAATCCTCTCATGAAAGTGAATGGATTCTCTCTCTGCTCAGAGGACCCATCTTCTGCCCAGCAGGCACCAAATGCAGATGGTGTTTCACCTTCCCACTGGGTCCTCCATGGGGAAAGGTCTTGCTCTCCTTGACAGCCCTGCCACCATCACAGCACTTCCTCTTTTCTTTGAAATTCACTTTTAAGCAAAAGATATGAGATTCAATATTTAAATCAAATTAAAATATAAAATGAATGTGGGGGTGTGGAGAGGACTGCTACAGTTGCTGCCATGCTGACATTTTAAGAACCAAATTTGTTATCCGTGAACTACTAATTCCAAGTGATTTCAGGAACATCAAGATGGCTCCAATTCTAGCTAGGACAAAGCTTGGCTAGAAAAAAACAGACCATAATAGTGTAACTATTATAAACAGCTAAGTTAGGTAAAATATTGCAGGCAGTCAGGTAGGGCTGGGCCCTCCAGAGAGTCAAGACAAAAGGTGAAAATGAACCTGATGCACCAGCTGGAGGCCAGGCCTCAAGAGAACTAAAGGACTAGGCCTACATACTCCCCAGGAGCTGAGACCAGTGAGAGACTTGCTCTAATGAAATCTAGATAGGCATCAGTCACTCCAGTGGGCAACCAAGGCCCCAGATCCATCCTAACCTGAACAGTTCTTTATTCTTTCCATGCCTACTTGCTATGTGACTTTCTTCCTCACTGGATCATATTACGTAGGCAGCTAAACTTGTAATTTTATTGGTTGATTGTAACTATAACCCACATTGTGCTCTATAAAACTTGCCTTGAGAAGTGGGGTTCTCAGGCCACCCCACTCAGGATCCCTTTCTGTCCCTCTTACGTGGATGCTTTCTTTCTCTCAATAAATACTTCCTACTCTTAACCTCTGCTATTCCTAGAATTTATTCTTCGATTTTAGAGAACACAAACTCAGCGTATCAGACATGTTACAGGTTGGGAGGTATCATATTTCCTTTATATATTTGGAGGTTCTGATATCATCCCACATCACAACCAGAAAGGGGTTTCTCCTTCTCATGTAACAAAAAGTCTGGTGTGAGCAGGTCTAGGGCTGTTGTAGTTACTCAAGGAAGCCAACATAGTCTCCACTGGTTTTCAGATCCAGAGCCTTTCTCTTTAACATAGACTGCTTTGTCCCAGGTGATGGAGGGCTTCTCTCCCTCTAGGAATTGCCCTCATGGTCCAGGAGAAACCAAGGGCAATAGGCAAAGGACAAAAGTGATAAGCCATGGCCCAGGAGTCACACGCTTCTATCGTTTAGGAAGCCACGTTTCTCCCAGTCTCATGTGTTTTTGGTGGGGTTTTGGAAGGTGACTTGATCATGCGGTTGCTGTGCTTTCAGTGGATTCACTCATTGATGAGTTTGTAGCTGAATGTGTTGTTAGCAGCTGGGATTTGTTTGTGGGTGGGCCAGGGGGTGTGACCTGTAAGGGAATAGCCTTGTTTCTGGCTGCTTCCTTTCCTCTGCTTCCTGGTTGCTGTGAGGTGAGCATGTGCCCCTGCCGTGGTCTTCCACCATGGTGTTTCTGCCTCAGAGTCAGATGATCATGCACAGAATTCCCTGAATTGTGAGCCAAATTAATCCTCTTTTCTCTTAAGTTGTGGGTGTTGGCTCTTGTATTCTAGCAATGGCAAAGTAGATCAGTACACACTCTTTAGTGTTTACTAAATGAATTGAAAATTTATATCTGTGCAAAAAAGCAGGGTCATAGAGTTTTATGGCACAAGTCCTAGCTCTGCCACCCATCTCTTAATGCCAGTCAAGGAGCCGATCAGTGGGAAAGAGTAGGAAATGAGATTTAATAGACATGGCCATGCTAGAAAACACAGATAAAGAGGCTCAAGGTCTATATTCAAGAGGCTGAAAGAAGCTTCCTGGATTTATAAAAGAGGGGTACAAAAGCAGGATTGGGGGTTTGCATAGCTGGCAGTGCAGGTAATTCTGGTTAAGCTGTGGTCTGGTGGATCAGTATTCGAGACTGGTTCTGGGAGAGCTGTCACTGTTTATAGGGGCATTTTGGTTCTTATTATGAGATGAGGGCTTCTGCTTCAGGGGTGATCTCATCACTGGGTGACCTGTAAGAGTCTGCTTTTCCTGGAATCAGAGGTGACTGCAGGTTTAGAATAATGACTGGAGGCTTCTAGGCATTGCTCCAGGGGGGTCTGGAAGTGGATATTATAAAAGCTGGCAATTGGATGGCCCTGCAAATCCTGATAATTATGTTGTTCTTATCTTGGCATCCTTGGTCATGAAGGGAGATGAGACAGACTAAGTATATTTAGGGCTAATAAACTTTGTAATACAGACACTCTGAGTGTTTAAAATGCCTATTGCAAAGCTTAGCAGAGAAGCAAGTCTTCATTCTACTTTAGTGACCCATTTGCCCAGGTTCTAGGTCCCTGTTATCAGCATGTAGATGTTTATATTAATTTTGTTCATAACTTGGAATCTGTTGTCCTTTGGTAGGTTAATGAATAAACTTTAATATACTCAGATAGTGGAATATTATTCAGCACTAAAAAGAAATGAGCTATTAGATCATGAAAAGACATGAGGGGAATTTTAAATGTGTATCACTAAGTGAAAGAATCTAATCTAAACGGAATGCATTCAGCTCCGTGACCTTCTGGAAAAGGAAGCATTTACAGGAGATAGTGAAAGGGTCAGTGATTGACAGGCGCTGGGGAAGGAGGGCTGAAGAGGTGGAGACACAGGGCCTCTTGGGGAGTGAAAGTATTCTGTGTAATACTCCAATGGTAGATATATTTAATTCTATGTTTGCCCAAACCCACTGCATATACAGCACCAAGAGTGAGCCTTTCTGTAAACCGTGTACTCTAGTTGATAGTGATGAGCCAGTGTGGGTTCATCAGATGTCACAAGCGGACCTCTGGTGGCAGGGAGGACAAACATCTGTGGGGCAGAGGATATATAGGAAATCTTTTCACCTACCTTTCAGTTTTGCTGTGAACTTAAAACTACTTTAACGTTTTCTTTTCAGAAAGGCCAATTAAAAAAAAGAGATTCACCAATTGAGTTTGTCCTTTTTTTATTTAAAAAAAAAAAAAAGAGTAGCTCCCTCAGCCTATATTGTATCGGGATTCTCACAGAGAGAGGCGGAAACCGAGGTTTTTCCCAGAAAATAGCATTTATTTGTGCTAGCAGGGGGCTTAGTAGATTAATACCCTAAGGGCTGAGCCCCAAACTTGGCAGGGTTTTTGCCTTTTACAGAATTTTTGTGTCTTTGTCTCCCATAAATAATAACACACTAATGTACTACAACCTGACTGGGTACAATCCGTGTTGCAGAGCAGTGCTAGAGCTATACATGTGTATTTAGGAACTAACCAAGCCTTGTTGTCTTTCTTGATTCTGAGAAGGCTCCCTCTCCACTGCATTCCTTCAGGAGGGGCCTGGCTGCACGCCTCCGGGGAAGGGTTCTGCCATAGTACGTTCATCATCAGACAAACAGATAAAGCAAATGTGGTATTGATATGCAATGGCATACTACTCTGCTATAAAGAAAAGATATATCTGAGTCATTTGTGGGACAATGGATGCATCTCGAGACCATAATGTTCAGTGAAATAAATCAGGCATAGAAGCTTAAATATTACCTGGTTTTTCTTATATGAGAAATCCAAAGTATAAATAAATCAAGCTGGAAAATAAAAGATAATAGGAAACAAGGAGATAGGTCTTTTGAAAATGGGGAGGGTACCAAGAGTTGGGGGTAAGGCAACTTAAAAGAATTAAGATGTGTTGTGTACACGTACCAACTCCCCTCAGTGGATATAATCATTATGTATTACAAACATGTACTAATAAGAATAAAAATTTTAAAAAACCCAAAAGTATAGCTTGATTAAAAATCCTTAGACTTTTGCTAATACTTCAAAGGCCAAAACTATGTCACCTGATCATTATAAGGTAGTAGCTATTTAAAACTAGTACACTGCTGTGCCCTTCCTGCTGACACTGAAATGCTATTAATAAGAAAGAAAGGGAGAATAGCTTTGGGGCAGGTTATGTGAAGTGTTTGCCACACCTTCCCTACCCACCAGATCTTTGCCCCATTGGTTACCTGATAACCCACACTGGTCAATTAATAAGTTACCCTTTATACTTAAAGCATTGTTTTCTATTAAGATGCAGTGTCCCTGGAAAGGCATCATATAAGCATTAATGGTCATGTCCTCAGGATGAGTGAACTTACCACCTATTTTCAAAAATCAGTTTTTCTCTAACTACCCTGAAGCCCCCAAGTGGAGTCTGCGGCACACGATAGCCACTCTCTGTGGCTTTCCTAGTCTGGAGATACCACACCAATGCTGGTGTCATGTGCTCTAGGTACATACAAGAGGCAGCTCGCATCGTGCTTCTGTGATGGTCATTTGTTGTAAATGTGGCTGCCCAGTCTTCAGACAACCCTTTTCTGCAATGCTTGTCCTTCCTGAGGGAGAAGGCAGAACTTATTTACCCAGCCCTCTCCAGAAGCCAGGGCATGGGCATGTGAAAAATGTGCCCAAAAGTCATGCCTCTATTCAGAGCAGTGGCAGAAAGATGGCACTTGGGACTCCACTTTCTGGAAAGGGTGGCAGTGTGGCTCTGGAGCAGCTCTTTAAAGTTTGAGGGGTTTGTAAGATTGTCTCAGCAGCAACAAGAGCTGAGTGATGTCTGAGCATGGCTCCTGGCTGCATAAACTCCAGCCTGTCACATGGGCCCTCCCTGAGCTTCGTTTTTGCAAGTCCTTGCTCTTGAAACACATCACACTGGAGTAGGGTCTTTTGTTTGTAACTCATAACCTGGCTGGTGCAGTCTTGCAACCCTCAGGCCACTGTCTGAAATGTAGGCCCCTTGTGACATCCTTTCTCCTTCACACTCTCATAGTCACAGTGCTCTATGATTTCTTTCCCTAATCATGGCCTCCTGCTCTTGCTACCCCTGCTCCCTTAACTAATTCCTAAATAAACACTATTCCACAGTAAATAAGTTTCTGCACCTTTGAATCTTCCATTGTCTGGTCAGAGGAGAATTCTAGACACAACCTTGCCCAGTGCAAGGATATGATCCTTCTTCTCTGCCCCATACACCCTGGACCAACCAAGCTGGGGGAGGGTTGCCACATCCACCCATGCGTCTGCATTGGGGATTATGTCTGTCTCTTTATTTTTTTTTTTTAATTTTTTAAATTTTATTTTAAAAGGGAGTAAAATTAAACACAATGAAACAGAACAGAATGGGATACAAGCAAGCATAAGTTTCAAAGCTAGACAACCAGAGATCCTCACCATCTGTCCTATTGTCTCTTGTTTTCTTCCAAATGGTTGTCCTTATCTTTGCATATGGAGAGCTCATACTAAACAACATAGCCAATCTTTTCACAAGATGTGTAGTTCACTGGCTCCCACTTGCTAGGCAGGGAGGAGGGGGAGGGGGGACACGGGATAGGGGACAGGGTGACATAAGATGTCTGATTCTCAGCCCACACACAGGCAGGATCACAGTCACCCCCCAGAGACGGAAAGAGTTCCTTGGTCTCCTGGCACCCCAAGTCAACCGCATGGTGCAGGTCTCAATGCACCAGGGTCTCTCTCCTTCGGGCCACCGAAAGTCTGTCACGCTCTCAGCTGCCCCCCAGAGAGAGGAGGAGTTCCTTGTTCTCCTGGCACCCCGAGTCAACTGCACGGTGCAGGTCTTGATGCACCAGGGTCTCTCTCCTTCAGGCTGCCAAAAGTCTGCCACACTCTCAGCTGCCCCCAGAGAGGGGAGGAGTTCCTTGTTTTCCCGGCACCCCAAGTCAACCGCACGGTGCAACCCTGGTCCTGACGTGCCAGGGTCTCTCTCCCTCAGGCCACCAAAAGTCGGCCACACTCTCAGCCGCCCCCAGAGAGGGGAAGAGCTCTCCGTTCTCCCAGCACCCGGAGTCAACCGCATGGTGCACGTCCCGAGGCACCAGGGTCTCTCCCCTGCAGGGCCCCCAAAGTCCACCATACTCACCTGCTATTTCTTTCTGATGAATTGACCATTCCATTTCCAAAATTCTGAAATGGCCAACAGACCACAGAAAGAATTCTCTTTAGGCTCCTATTTGAAACCAGCAGTTACAGCGATCTGCTGGCCTTGCTTCAGAGCCAATATGTCTGTCTATTTAATGGTTGAAGCATCTGCTCTTATCTTTTCAGCCATCTTGTCTTGATGCCCAGCTCATGGAGTTTGCCTCTGAAATTGCTTATCTGTTATGAAATTGATTGTCTGGCCTCTATATGGGATGCTGTGGGTAGTTCATCACCTTATGCAATTACTTTGTACTTCTCCAGTGACCAGAGTCTGGACCATATTCCTTCATATTTGAAATCTTCAAGTGTGGTGCTTTGTCCTGCATATAGTAGGCCTTCAGAACATGTTCAGTAATACTATGGGGTTTTTTTTTGAGACAGTGTCTCACTTTGTAGTGCAGGCTGGCCTTGAACTCACTATGTAGCCCAAACTAGTCTAAAATTCCCAGTGATCCTCCTGCTTTAGCCTCTTGGGTGCTGAGATTACAGGTGTGCACCACCACTCCTGGCTATTATACTATTTTTAATGGATTTAAATCTTTGTATTTAGACTACTCTTTTTTTCCCTCCCCAGTTCCATGTTGTGAGTCTCACAATTTCAAGAAAAAATTACCAAACATCTCTCCAAACCTCTTGCAAGTAGGTACAGCATATGATTTAATACTGCCCAATTAGAAGCATTTGTATAAGATGTGAGTGGAAAGTGAATGATGACAGGAAATGCAGACTGAACTGCAAAATATGGTGGCAGAGGCTTTTGTCTTTGCTGGGGCAGTTCTGGTAAGGAATTTGACACCTAGGCAGCCTGGGTATGCTCAGAGGCAATGGTGGGCTAGAGCACCAAGGGTATTTGTGATGGAAACGATCCAAAGAGCAGTTCACTATTGGTTCTGGCTGTGTGGAATTCAAGCCCAGGTCTCTCTCCCTTCACAAATGTCTTCCTACATCCACCAGGAAATTGGGTTCTGTTGTTTACAGCTAAGAACCACTTCAAACTAGTAGGTGAGAGGTTGCTATTGTGCACTGATTTAAGAGCAGGATCTTGCAATTAGACAGACTTGGATTTGGAACTAGATTCAGCTAGTGATTAGCTGCATGCATTAGGCAGCTTCTTTTGTCTCGTGGAGCTTCCATCCTCTCAAGGACACAATAAAGATAACAAAGCCTATCATATTGAGTTGTTCTGGGAATTACGAAGAAAATGTCTGGGAAGCATTTAGAACATTGCCTGGCATTGAGCTGGTACTCAGTAAATGAAGTGGTAGCTATTTCAGTGAGACATACATATATACTTGCCTTTGACCTACTAGAATATTTTAGAATTTTCTTGCCATAAAGATGCAAGATGCAAGATACAGGTTTGGAAATGGCTGGAGGTAAAAACTCCTCCTTCTGTCCTCTGAAGTGGTAGCTTCCATACATGTCCTATTCCCTGAGACATTTAGAATCCTCTGGAAGACAGCAGTAGGGATAAATACTGTCTCTCCAAAATGTGGTATGGTCTTTCTGTACTGGACTTTGGCTTTTTCACTGGTTCTAATTCGACTAAGGCTATAGTGGTCCTGCAGATAGTAATTTGGATGGCTCAGGGGTGAAAGAATACAAACATTAATGCAAAGCATGACTTCAGCAAGGTTTTGGAAAATACATCATTTTATTCCATGTAATATTAAAAAGTCTCTATTCATTCACATCTCTTCGTTCCTTCATCACTTTTCCCTGGTGTTTAAATTTTTCATCCTGGTTTCCTACTGCATTTGGTCCAAATATCCCCTTGGATTATTTCTGGGTTGGCTGTTTGGAACATGCTGATTTACAATGCCTTGCTAGAGCTACGTGGTCAGAGAGGAAGCTGCCAAATGCAATGGAAGACATTTGCAACTCAGCAAGATGGTCTTAACTATGGTGCTATCATTGTGCTGTCTAGAGATGATAGGATGCAGGAAGAGTTCTTCGATGGCATAATTACATGAACAGACAAAAATGCAGACAGGCAGGGCAGTGCTTTGGAGATCTCATATGGATAACATAAAATTAAACACATTTCTAAATTGAATGTATGTAGTCAAGGACAAGCTGGACAGATGGGTGACTTAAGGGGTGTTTATGATATGCTTTGGCCGGTGTAAATGGCCTTCACTTCAGCATGAATCCCACCTGAGAGCAAGGCAGCTCATTTGCATGTTTCTGACACCTTGTCCTCATTGCTTTGCTTGTGCCTTTGATATCCGATCTCCTTCCATCTTCTACCCACTACTCCACACTGAGTGCTCATTCTCCAACTGCAGGTGAACATCACAGGGTGAATTAACATTAACTTTATTTTGAGATTATAGGACTTCCTTTAACCTTGCTGAAACATCACAGATGATAAGACTTTTCTAAACTATCTAACCTTGGGTGCATTATTATTCCTTTCTGTGCCTTACTGTCCTTATTTATTGTGGGGATTTTAAAACATTGCTTCTTCACATGCCCCATGGGCTAACGTGGAGGTGTAAATACTCTGTCTTCTTTAAACCAAAGAGGAAGTGGAGTGTGTCCTGGTGATGAAGGTGTAGTCAAGATCTCCTGGAAGTGATGGCGTGCCATACCTTTACCCACCTTGTTTCTTTTGGACACAGTGATGAAGAGCAGAGACTAATGCATTTCTGTTTCCTTGGTGGAATTTTCCAATTTCTTCCATCCTTTCATCCTACTGCCTACTTATGTCCCTTTCCTTTGTCTTCCTCTATACATCAATGGTGGAAAAATTTGACTCTTTATTAGGGGTAAAGGCAAAGTAAAGACTCATTCCTATTTGTCTCTTTCACTCCAAATCAAGAAGGTAAGGGGTCCAGGTGCCTGTGGTTGCAGACGAAAGAAGCTGATCTTCCTATCAAAACATGCACATGACAAGCATACTTCTAATGGGACTATATATCCCTAATTCTGCTGGCTGACCATGCATGGGCCTGAGATTTCCTATAGTCATTTTCATAAAAGCAGATCTTTTGTTTGCATGTCATCCATGAGTAATCCTGATTGCTTTCAAAGGCTGAGGTCAGATTCTTCAACCAGATCCATTCCTGTTTCAGTCTGCCATAACTAAGACTTTCCCATTTTAGAAAAGACAATGTACTGTATAGCTCGTTTTGCTAATGATCATAATTAAGTTATAGGCATAGATTTTTTAAATAGTATCTGTCTGAAATTCTTAAGTGTTATCTCTGAGAACAGGGTTGTGAATTCTCCACACAAATATGTGAATGAATAAAATACATTGATATTTTACTAAAAGAATAATAAATGACAATAAAAAATAAAATAGGCAATACTATATTCTTGGCTTTATTATTCTTGTTTTGGAGGATGCTATGGTTTGAATGTTTTTTCCAAAAAGTGTATGTTAGAAACATAATTGTCATTGTCAGAGCATTAAGAGCTGGGACTTTAAGAGGTGGTTAGGCCATGAAGGCTCTACCCTAGTGAATGGATTGGTGCTGTTACTGTGGGAGTGGGTTTCTTATCATGTAACTGGGATTTTATAAGACATATTTGGGCTCCTTTTCTGTTTTTCTCTCTTTTTGATTTCTCATGGGGTGACACAGCAAGAAAGGCCCTTGATTTTGGCATTCCCAGAGTACAGAATCTTGGCCAGTACACTTCTGTTCATTATAAAGTACCCAGTCTCTGGTGTTCTGTTATAATAGCACTTAATGGACTGAGACAGGAAAGCTTGTCTTATGAAATGTTTCTGCTTAGAAGGCTTTCTTCCATTTTAGTCTTAAAATTTTACTCACTTTTAAACCCAGTCCAGTTGTTACTTGCTTTCTGAGGTGAGTCCCCACTTCTTTATATGAATAAAGTGCTCAGGTCGCTCACTACACCTTGCTTTTCCTTCTAAATACCTGTGTCACTGTACTTTACTGACTTTATGTACTTTACTGACTTTATGTACTTTACTGACTGTATGCTTAGCAGAAAATTCATGTTATACAAAACTTTGTATATTCATTTAAAAGGAAGAGTGAATGAGAAAATAGTGATGCTCTGTATTGGCTAGTTGTATGATCTTGGAAATGTGTCCTCTATATATCTGTTTCTTCATATGTGAAATTATGAGAACTAAAACCTCTGACATTTAAGATTAAATGAGATATATACACAGAGTACTTAGCATAAGCCAGGGTACATTTAGTTCCCAATAAATGCCAGCTGTGTATTTTATCATTATTAATATGTAATGTACTTTCAGTAGGTCCATTAAGGGAAGGTGGTTTCTTTGCTGACTGAGGTTGCAGTGGTAAATGAAGGTTAGATATGATTGACGATATCCCATAAAAGCAAAGTCATAGCAATAAAGCTGAAATCATTTCAACTGGTAAAATGTTGTCTCAGGTTCTGTATGCTATAATAGGCAGTCTCCAGAAGGACCTGATGTATTCTCAAGCATACATTCAATGCACACAATACAACTCAACCTCATCATAAATTCGTTGTACAACCAAGATAATTTTGCCCACTATCAACACTATGCATACTATGATGGCTTCCTTATACTATGGGACACATTTGATGAGGTCTGGGAGTATTCTGTTTTACCAGGACTTTCCAAGGAAGGTTAAATGAATGCCTCTTTCTTCCTGCATTCATTTTCCTATAGCAATTGGAAGATTTTGCAGTCATTCTAAGACCTTTAGGCCAACAATCAGGGTAGGGTTGGTCTATATCTATTGATGATGTGGAGGCCATTTCTCTCACTAAAGATTCTTTTTAAAAATAAAGGCTGGATCCAGTATTCCCAGTCTTTTCATCTGTAACTCTTTCAACTTCACCAAGACCACCATATATTATTTTCCTTGGCATAATGAACTCCCCCTTACGTTCCCAGTCCAAGCATAAATACTTACCTCCTCCAGATAGCTTTTCCTCTTTCCCCACCAAGAGTTCAAAGTCTTCCCAACCAGGTGTCAGACCAAAAATGATGCAATATACTGATTCATACGCTTATAAATTGTGCTCATGATCAATATTATAGTGGGGAAAAGGCCAGAGATGAGATGGAGAAGAAAAGGAATGGATGGAAGAGAATTCAAGTGTTTATGGGTAGGTGGGTGGGTAGGTAGATAAATGGTCGAGGAAGGGCTCTGAGAAGAGATGCTATTTAGACCAAAAGGGTAGGAAGGAGACATGGGAGAAGAGTAGGGAGGGAAAAAGCATTCCTGGCTGAGAGAATTGCATTTACAAAATCTTGCCAAGTGTTTGAACTGAAGGAAGTATGAGGGGATAGGAAGTTCCCGACTGTGAGTGAGTAGGGCAAGAAATAGTTTGGGTCAGGATGGAGGGTCCAGATCATGCAGGACTAGGTGGCCTTTGGAGCTTTAGTCCAAAGGCAATGGAAAGCTGCTGAAGGACTTTAGGCATGACAGTGATATGGCCTCACTCCCAGATTCTATCACTTCTAACATACTTCTGTTTTTAATTTTTACTTCTTTCCACTGGGCTGTGATTGCAACGTGAGCTCCCACAGCGTTGGTCTTCTCGTAGGGAGGATCTTTATAGCTTTAGGCGGCCTGGTGGCACACCTCTCAGGAGACACTGGGGCCTTCTGAGGACTCACCAGTTTTTGAAGAAGTTGTCCTCCAAGCCAGGATGTACTGAGAGGTAACTCAAGAGAGGTAGCTGCTCGTCTTGAACCTGGCCAGCTGCTGCCTCCTCCTCCATTGTCTTTACCCTCCCACTCCCAATCCTGCCTCCTCCTCCATTGTCTTTACCCTCCCACTCCCAGTCCTGGAACTGCTTCCTGGAAAACCTAGTGTTGGAGAGTCTGTTGGTTTTTTGCTTGATTAAAAAAAATAAGTAATTGCACAATCATTGCTTAGCCATGGTGAAAGTGCCAAGCGAGTAGGAGCTTGGGAGCTGCAGCTTCAGGTAGATACTACTGTCTCAATGCCCAGCTCCCTCCCCGAGTTGAAGGGACTCTATTTGCTGTTTTACATTATGCACGTGGCTTTGCAGGCCCAAATGGCCAGCTCTGAGTGAAATGTGGAAAATGATTTCCAGGCCAACTCAAAGAAACAGGTCAAATATCTGAACTCCCAGCTCTATTTTGAAATGCTGTAATTCTAACCTGACAAACATAGAAGAGAGCAAGTAAGTGCATTTGAGCCATTTTAATGCTCCTTTCCAAACATGTGGATTCAAGGCAGTTGATTGTGGAATCCATTTGGTTTGTGTTTTCTGCCAAGAGTTTAATGGATAAAAAGTTTAAAAATAGTTATGTACACATAGGCTTTCATTAAAGGAACATAGGTAAATTCAAGGTTGGAAAAATGTTTCGTAAGCAAGTGCTATCAAAGAATTACCCCAAATGTCAGCAAAGGCAGGGAGCATCTTAGAGATCAAAGTATAACAACCTTGTGTTACTCTTGGTTCAAACCAGGGTGCATCTGTATCCATACACAGTTGTAGACAGAGTGACTCAGAAATATGTCATGGGGGAAATTAGTGGCCTATAAAAAATAATTAGAATTTTGAGAGATGTGAGGGGGAATAAGGAGAGAAAATTCCATGTGGGCCACCAAGAAAAGTCAGTACTGTTCCATACAGAATGATGAGGGCAGGTGGGATTGGATCTGAAATACAAGTGCGTGGCTGAGGTTAAGGTAAACAGAAGCACACTCAGTAGTGGTCTCATGAGTATGCTTCCTTGCACACATTTTTCCCTGCTGACCCCACAGGACATCTGGGTTGAGTATCATGAAATGAATAGCCTGATAAGGGGCAGCATTGACAAGGGAATATGAAAATAGGTTTTTTCTTCCTGAAAACACACTTGACTGCCACACGCAAGTGATCCACTCACCCATATCTCATGTATTGAGGTACTATTCTGCACTAAGGGGCAGTTCATGATTTTCCTGCATAGGTAAGTCTGGAACCTAACTAACCACAAGGCTAAGTAAACTGTTATTTGTCCTGAGTTAAGAACAATGAAATATGAGTGTGTTTTCAGCACTGGGAAGGGTTCTGGGGCAGCGAAAATGGGGCAGGCATCTATTAGGAGGCTGCATTGGTCCTGGACTTTGGTAGACAATAGGAGTTTGATAGGGAGGGTAAAGTGGAGCTACAACCTGTGCTTTGCCCTGTAGGCAGGAAGCAAAATATATCTCTAGTCCAAAGTTCAGAGTCCATTTGGCTGAAGCAGAGAATGTCATGTGCTAAGATGGAGCACGTGGGCAGCCATCTTGAAGCAGGGAGTCATTGGCTTCAAGAAGGTGCCTGAGGATAGGGCACTTTTACTTGGTTGGCAAGAGAGAGTCACAGGAAAGTCTTAGGAGGTCTTAGGAGGGTGTGAAAAGTAGTTTTTAAAAAATTAATAGTTGTGAGTGGATAGACAGAAGTGGATTGGTGTTGGGGCCATGGAGATTGGGAGCCCATGGTAAGGAGAAGGACAGCAAGAATACAGCTCAGAATGACATTGGATGGTGGGTGAACCTCTTGGGAAATGAAACCAAGGGTGCAAAATACACTTCATTTCACTGAAATCAAATTAATTCTAATTTAAAGCCCTCATCTTGTGTATTATTGGGAAATTAAATTTTAGTCAAAATTGGGAACCTCTTCCTCCAAAGAGAGCCATGCTAGAGGCTAGAAGAATTTTGTGGCAGGGGAACTTGAAACAAGGTCTCTAATTTCTGTGATCCTACTGCTGACATCTCACTGTTCCAGCTAGAAGTGAACCATCTTTTAGTACTATTAAGACATAAATAGGTAAAATATTTGTGTATCCTTAATTCATAGGTATGGAAACTGAGTCACAGAAGGATAAGAAACTTATTAAGATTAATGATTGGAAGACCCTTGCTTTCCCCATTAGTCTACACCACCTGCATAGCTTGGGAGGGAAGGGAAGGAAAGACCAGAAGCCCAGAAACTTGCACATCATCATCAAGTAGAAGTGAGGAGCAGGCAAACTTGATGAGCATACTCAGAGGGGCCCGGGTTTCTAGTTTCCTCATCTTTATCTTCAAATTATAAAATTAAAGGGCTTATCATAGAAAATATGTTAAGTTCAAAGAGAAAAATGAAACAGAAAATATACCAAGCATGATTGTATCACCCAGAAGCAGAAGTGTTTTTACCTTGACATGCTTCTTTACAAGCTGTTTTCCTATGCTTTGATTTATACGGTGAAGGACTTTTTATGTATTTAGCATTTCATCTTCATTTTATTTAGCTTAAAACAGGCTGGGGATTTAGCTCAGCAGCAAGAGCACCTGCCTGGCAAGTGCAAGGTCATGAGTTCGATCCCCAGTACCCCAAATAAAAAGATAATAGCTTAAAACCATATCACATTTTCTCTTTTGTCTTTGAAGTACTATTTGTCATAGTTGTATAGTATACCACTGTATTGGCATCTAACTTACTTTTCTAATTTACTGATCAACTGCACGTTCAGGTTGGTTCTCTATTATAAACTGTATTGTGACAAACAGGTACATACACCTTTAGCTCTGTTTTGGATGAATTCCTTAGGGCAGAGTTCTGGAAATTGAAATATGAGACAAGCATTTTTAAGGCCACTAATATATCTAATGTCACACTTCTTTCTAAAACAGTTGTACCAGCTCAAAACCATATACTGACATAAATTGGGAGTTAGTTTTAAAACATTTGCTAATTTGAAAATGGAAATGACATCTCATGGGGCCTGGCTTTGCTTCTTGATCCCCCTTATTCCTGTGGATCCTATGGAGAGGGCTGCATTCCTGAAAATACCAATTAGTCTTGGTAACTGAGGTTTTTGGCTTTCTCTGAAAGTTTGCCCTGAGGCAGGCATCTCACTCACCTCTCCCGAGACCTGGCCCTATTCCTCCCACTTTGCAAATGATGAAACCAAGACTGAGAAATGAAGTAACTTGACTAGGGGGGG
>PVJX010029923.1:0-22502 GCA_004027295.1 Dolichotis patagonum | reverse complement strand
ACGAGAACCAACTATATAACACATGTTGAAATGAACAACTACTTTGAAGAAAAAGAGACACTACAATACCCAGTGCTGATTCCATAATGTCATGATGTGAAGTCCAGCAAAACTATCACTTTTTGTTCAAAGTGATCTTAGCTTGCTTTGCCTTGTCTAAGTTCAACACACATTAAGGTATGGACAGCTGTTTTGAGGACAATGAGAGATACTATGACAGCCATTCACGGCTTCCCTAATGTCTGGTCTTGAAGACCTGCAATGCCCTCCTTGTCCTGCTCAGATCAATTCCATACTAGGTTGTTTCATGTGAATTCCCTATATGTGACAATATGGACAACTATTTGGAAGAAAACAAGAGTCAATACGATAGAGAGTGAATATCTCCAATTGTCTAGTTTTGAAATTTATATCTTACATTGCTTTCTTGTGATCTGCTTTGCTCTGTTTTGTTGTGTTTAATTTTACCCTTTTGATATAATTGCATGTATATTTGAGTGGATGAGATGGATGACCATATCGCTGTTTTTGTCAGATTGTGGAGCAGAACTGTTAACAGTCTCACTGTTTGAATGTGTACTTTACATGTTTTAACTTTGTAATTTGAACAACTATTTCCAAGAAGTCAGTATGTAATTTGTCAAGTAATAATTTCTTAGGTTTTATTGTTGTACCTTTCCTTTTTTCCTTGCAATACTGTATGTTGCTACCCTTTATTCTGTTTTATTTTATTTTGTTTTTTCTTTTTAAATAAAATTATGAAAAAAAATAAATGAGACAGTTTCATCAATCTTCACCAGCACTCACAGCCATCTTTAAAAAAATTTAAATTATTTTATATAGTAATATATCACTGTGGTTTTAATTTGCATGTCCCTGATGAGTAACTGAACATCTTTTTGTATGCTTATTTACCACCTGAATATCCTTTTTGATAAAATATTTATTCATGCCTACTGGCATTTTTCTCATTAGATTGGTTGACTGATTTTTTTTTTTTTTTTGCCACACTGCTCACTGAACTCAACTACTAAGCTACATATGTAGGTATTTTTTAAATTTTGAAACCGTGTCTTACACAATTTTTCAGATGGGCTTTGGACTTGCAATCCTCCTATCTCTGCCTCCCAGTTGCTGGGTTCACAGTCATGTACAACTGTGCATATCTGCACCTTACTGGGATTGCTTGTTTTTACCTTTGACTTTTGGGGCTAGCTATACATTTTAGATTCTAGTGTTTTATGACTGTGTGATTCTCAGACAATATCTTCTAATCTTCTTAACAGTCTTTGACAAAGTAAAAATATTTAATTTTGAATAAGTCCAACCATTAGTTTTTTTCCTGTAATGAGCATGCTTTGATATAAAGTATATAATATATTTTCCCACTTTTACATTTTGAAATTTTGGGATTTTTATTAAAAATTTATATAGATTTGTATCCCATGACCCTTTTGGGTCTGTTTTTATGCAGGTGTGAAGTTTAAGTCAAGGATTATTCTTTCCTTTTATTTATGCCTATGGAAATTTTTTAAGCACCATTGCTTAATTTATTAAGAAAGTTACTATTCTGGAATTCAATTGTTGTTATACTTCCATCAAAAATTAATTGGAAAATTTGGGTTCTTCACTCTATCTCATCAGTCTATGTATGTCTCTCTCCAACCATCATTTTTTATTTTCTGGCTTTTGTAAGTCAACTTTTTTGAATAAAATAAACCTAAACAGTGACATGTATATGGTTGCTTTTGCTTTATGAAGTCAGAGATCTCTTAGAGCCTAAAATGCTTATTATCTTGTCATTTAGTGAAAATTTCAAGGCTCTTTGTTTAAAGTTTAAAAAACTGTTCAAAATTGATGTTGTATATAGGGTTCCAGAAAAAGGATTTCTAGAAAAGCAAATAAATCTAATAGTGAAGAAAATAAGCTTAATAAAATATCCAATGTGTTTTTTCATTGTAAAAAGAGAATTATCATTCTAATAAGGAATTTAGAGAATTTTATGTAGGTATGTAGAAAAGTAAGCAAACAATATAAGATCATTGTTAACATCAAAATACTTGTGTGAAGAATGAAAATTTAGTCATAATATACCATGTGTTTTACCTACAAAAATATTTACATGATCCTAATGTAGAAATCAAAATTATGTCTCGCTTCTTCCACACATGGACATATTATAGTCTCCAGAATTTGTGACATGTTGCTATACACAGGAAATGGGCATTTTGGATGTAATCAAGTTAAAACTCCAGGGACAGAAGATTAGCCAGGATTCTCCAGAGGAAACCATGTAATTTCAAGGGTCGTCTTAAGAGAGGGACAGAAGGCTTAGCATGGGAGAAGCTGTGCAACTTAAGCAGAAGTCAGAGTCCGGGAGGCAAGCGAGGATGCTCTTCTGTTGGTTTTGAACATGGACGAGGAGTCCACGGGTTGAGGAATCAAAGTGTTCTTTAGAAGCTTCAAAAGGCAGAGGAGCAGACTTTCTGCTAGAGTCTCCAGGCAGAATCAACCCTGTTAACACTTTAACTTTGACCCAGGGGACTGATTTGTGAATTCTGACCTAAAGACTCCAAGACAATAAATTTTTTGTTGACTGAATCCATTGCTTTATGATAATTCACTCTGCCAGCAACAGAAAACCAGTAGATCCACCCAGTACTATAAAACACTGAGTAGTTAACTGATATTATGATCTTAAAGGAAGGGAAGGGATAGACACAAGTATCTGTATATATAGGAGATGGATAGGATTAGACAAATAATCATACATCTTCCTAAATTGTAATCAGGTGAGTAGTTTTCCAAATGGAAATATGGAATACAGCTAACAAAGCAGATTTAGAGAATAGAATTTAAGAAAGAAAAAAGCAAAGATACGGGAGGTTGCTATTTTTGTTACAAGTTGTATAATATTGTACATTGTTAATCAATTCACCTATATAATTTTGATTTTAAAAATAAATGCAAGTATCTTTTATAGTTTATTATGAATTGAATTTGTTCCCCTGAAATTCACATGTTGGAATTTTAATCCCCAACATGATTGTCTCAGAAGTTGAGGCCTTTCAAAGGTAATTAGTCACAAGGGTATCACCTCTTTTTTTTAAAAAAGGGCCTCAGAGGGGTGTCTGTGCTCAGTCTGTCATGTGAAAATATAAAAAGTCAGCAGTCTGAAGGGCAGAAGACAGCGTCACCAAAAACTGACCATGCTAACACCCTGGAATCAGATTTCCAGTCCCCATAATTCTGAAAGTAAATTATTGTTATTTCCAAGCTACTCAGACTATGGTCCTTCGTTATAGTAGCCCAAACTAAGGTACAAATTGATATGAAGACGTGACAGTGTTTGTCTTAGCTAGTTTTCTCATTGCTGAGACAAAGTACCCAACACCCAAAATTAAAGGAGCAACACTAGTTTGGCTCAGCTTGTAGAAGTTTCAGTTCACACTTGGCTTGGTCTAAGGCTATGTAGCAAAGGAGAGGGGCATTGAAGAGGAGAAACAGTTCATGGTAGGCAGAAGGCAGAAGATGGCATGCAGCAAATGACAAGCAATGACCCTCTTTCTGTATCTTACATTCCACTCAGACTACCTACACTCATGCTCCCATTGGAGCACCCTTAATCCCACCCAGAACTATGCCAAACCAATTGATGAACTGATTTAGCAATCAAATCCCTCAATACCATCATCACATCCTGTAGATGCAGCTGCCTCTGAAAAGCCCCACCTATGACCTCATAAGGCATTGGGGGGGGCAGCGAGATGCAAACCATAGTAGAGCTATTATAACAAGCTTCAAAAATGTGGGCGAATCTTTATAACTAAATAATGGATAGAAACCCTGGAAGAATTTTGATGTGTGTGCTACAAAAATCTAGATTACCATGAATGACTTATAAAAGCAATTCTGGTGGGAGCTCAGAAAGAAATGAAATTAAATTTCATTAGGAAATTAATTTCAGTAGGAAATTTCAGTAGGAAATTAAAAAAAACTTTTTTTCTTATACAGAATGATGAAAAGAATGTTGCTGAAATATTTACACTTACCAACTCTTCTGGTGAAAATTCAGATGACAACTAGGAAAATGCTATTATGAATTCAAGAAAAGGCAATTCATGTTGAAATGTAAAATTTGGGGTGAACTGTGCTTGTGTTTTAATGTTTCTTGGAAGACAACACTTTCAAGCAATGAAATTGAACATTGAGCTAAGGAGATTTCTAAGCAAATGTTGAAGGAGCAGCTTGGTTTATTTTGACAACATATAATAAGATATGAATGTGGAGGAATGAATTGAATATGGAATCATTAAGAAAAAATAAGCCATAATTTAAGGATTTGGAGATTCTCAGCTTGTCCAAAATATAAAAAAATCACAGAGTATATCTCAAAGAAAATAATAAAAAATATGATGAATCAAACACTAAAAACAGAGATTGGTGTGAATGTGAATTATGGTCTTAACCATAAACCTAGGAATCGAGTTGGGATTACACCAGTAGAAAAATTTGCAGTTGAAGATAAAAAAAAAAGAGAAAAAAGGATAGAATGAAAAAAAGATTGTTAAACTATATAGAAACTAAATATAATATTAGGTAGCTGGAAATGCACACTATTCTTTAAGAAACATGAAAAAGGACCTCAAGTATTATTTGGCAATCATAGCACTGCCCCTCTTAGCACAGACCCAGAGGGTAGAACCAGTACCCAGTAGAGTCTCGAGGATAGGACTACCCAGTGAACTGTGGGAGTCTGACCCCTTCCTCTGCAGAGAATCACAGCAGCACGGGCGAGCCCTGTTGAACTGTGGGAGTGATACTGGCATTGCAGAAGGTCTGGAAAGCACAAGATAAATCTTGAGGCTTAAGATTTTGTGGACTTTGTTTTTGCTAGGTTTGCACATTTTTGGGTTGCATCACTACGATTAAATAAATCCCACTAAGACTTTTGATTTTTTATTTATTTGGTTTTGTTTTGGTCAGACACATACATATGTAACCAGTGACTAACTCTAAACGTGTCAGTGTCTAAATAAATACCAGAGGCATATATATTAGTCTATTTACACTGCTACTTTCAAAAGCATGGCCTTTTGGATAGTTTAAACAGCACACATTTGCTTTTTCTTGGTCTGGATGTTGAGAAGCCCAAGATCAAGGCATCAGCAGATTCACTGTCTCCTGAAGATCTACTTCCTGGTTCAAAGGCAACCATATTTTTGCTTTATCCTCACATGGAAGACTAGGTAAGAGAACTCTTTGGAGTCTCTTCTATAGCAGTACTGATCCCCTTCATTATTGAATCACCTCTCAAGTGCTCCACCTCTAAATATCACCAACGTGAGAATTTGGAAGGTGCTAGATGTCCCCTCAGAGTCTCATGTGGTCATAAGTGTGGAGATTTTAAAGTGGTGATTGGATTGAATGTGTGATGCTGGGGTTAAAAATGTGATGCTGGAATTAAGGGAACCCCACTCTGGATGTGAGGACACCACCCAAAAGATAGGTAGCCTGGCTGGAAAATAAGACAAAACAAAATTTGCTGTGCTCCTTTTTTACTGCTGTTGCTGCTTTCTACTTTGCTATCTTCTGCTTTCTTGCCATGGACTGTTCCTCCTCTGCAATGCCTGTCTGCCATTACACTCTGCCTGGGAGCCAGCCAATCATGGATGGAAACTTGTATAAACTATGAGCTTAAATAAAATTTTTTTTCCTTTAACTTTGAGTGTTGGGTATTTTGTTTCAGTAGTAAGTAAAGCTACTAAGAGGAGACACCAACATTCAATCTGTGGTGTATTCATTAAAATTTTAAGAGTTGCTAATGAAAAAAAGGATGAAATATATTCTTTCAAATTGCCAAGGTTGCCAGATGTGGAGGTGCATTCCTATAACCCCAGCACTTGGAAGGCTGAGGCAGGAGGATTGCTGTGAAAATTCATGGCCAGCCTGGGCTACATAAGCGAGTTCAATGCCAGCCTGGGTTACATAGTGAGACTCTGCCTCCAACAAAAAGTTACTTGGATTTCTGCTTCTAGGAGGTTTGGCCTGTTTTTCCCACAGATAGCAATTATAAGCTCTGAAGCAGGTAAGAACTTCTGAAAGAAAGGAGTACCACTGCATCAGTTTCCTGAACCTGAGGAAAAATGTAGTCTTTGCAAAATGTCTAAAATTCCTATAGCAATTTTTTCATTTTATGACTTGTCGGTGTGAAAGTTAATGATTAGAAAATTGTGAGAAAGTGAGAGAGAAATCTTGGAAATGAGAGAAATAGAAAACTCCTAAATGCTATGTCTAGTCTGTAGCCAAAGCTCTGGTTATCCCAAGATGTACAAACAAGAAAGATTCCAAGCTTCCCAGCTAATGGTGAGAGAACTGATCTGAGATTTGAATTGCTTCTCAAGGGACAGGGTTTGCAGTTTGAGTTCAATCAGGCAAATTGTGTAAAAATGCAACATAAAATGTAGCACATTAATTGTTTTTAATTATTCTTAGTAATCTCATAATCCTTTTTATTTCTATAACATTACCAAATGTCTTCTTCTCCATGTCTAATTTTAAATATTTGACTATTCTCTTTTTTCTTAGACTAAGTGTTTTGTTTTATTTTATTATTTTATTTTTTGGTACTGGAGATCGAACTCACAACCTTGCACTTGCCAGACAGGTGCTTATGCCGCTGAGCTAAATCCCTGGCCCTATTTTTTGAATTTTAAAAACAAGCAAATCTTAGTTTTGCTGATTTTTCTACTGGATTTATTCTATATTCTGTTTCATTTATTCTAGCCTAATCTATATGCTGGATTTATTCTATAATCAATTTCATTTATATCTACATCAATCTTTTTCTTTTCTTCTGCTGACTTTGGGTTTAGTTTATTCTTATGCTAGTTCTTTGAGGTGTATATCTAGGTGACTAAATTATAATGCCTTATATGTATGTTAATTAATTGATTTTATTAGTGTATGCTTGGGGTACGTAATAATTACATTTGTCTTTATGGATTCATATATCGTATCTTGACCATTTTTATACCCTCTTCCCACCACTCCCCCATGTGACCTTCATTACTGGAGTAATATGGAATCTCAGTGTTGTTCTGTTTTGCATTTCTCTAATGGCCAGAAATGCTAAACACTTTTTCATGTATTTATTGGCCATCTGAGAAATCTTCTGAGAGATTTCTATTCATTTTAGCTGTTCATTTGTCCAATGACATATGATTTTTTAAATCATCTGCTGCATTATGTTTGAGTTTGGACATCAGATTGGGTCTTTTATTGCAGAGGGTCCTAATTTTTTAGTTCTGTCTATATTTTAGATTATAGTCCTCTGAGCAGTAGTTGGCAAATTTTATCCCTCATTATAGGGTGTTTCTTCTCTCTCTTATTCTCTTCGCTGTGCAGAAATTTTAATTCTATGTATTTTCATTTGTTGATTATTAGTATTATGTCATGTACAATTGGTGTTCTGTTCAGGAAGTTCTTGCTTATTCATGTGTCTTCAAGAGTTTGATCAATCCACCAGATTCAGTGTTTCTATTTTAATATCCAGGTTTTTGACTCATTTTGATTCTATTTTAGTACAGAGTGAGGGAGGTTGATGTAGATTCATTGCTCTGCATGTGAACAATCAGTTTTCTCAGCATTATTTATTAGCAAGGCTATCTTTTCTCAGCTTCTTTATCAAATATCGGATGATTGAATGTTGAACATGTCAAGTGTTTTTGTGCTAGTACCATACTGTTTTTATTACTGTAGCTTTATAGTATAACTTGTACTTTGGGACTGTGCTGCTTCCTGCTTTGTTCTTGTTGCTCAGGATTGCTTGGGCTATTCTGTTTCTCTTTTGGGTCCACATAAATTTTATAATTGTTTTTCTAGTTCCATGAAAAGTGCTGATGATATTTTGTTTGTGATTGTATTAAATCTATGTATTATTTTTAATAGTATGCCCACTTTGACAATAGTGGTTTTATCTGTCCATGAAAAATAGACATCTTCCCATTCTAACATCTCCTCAATCTCTTTTTTCAGGACAATATAGTTTTCAGTTATAGAAATCTTTCACTTCCTTAATTAGGCTAATTGCTGCATATTTAAATTACTTGAAGCTGTCATGAATGATTGTTTTTCTAATTTCTGTCTCAGTAGATTCATTGTTTATGTATAGAAATGTTATTATTTCTTGCATGTTTTTATTTTGTATCTTACCACTGCCCCAAATTGATGTATTAATCTAACAGTCTTTCAGTAGAGGTTTTTGGGTCTTCCATGTAAAGAATCATGCCATCTACAAATAAGTGTATTTTGACTCCTACTTTTCCTATTCAAAATTTTTTTTGAAACTTCTTGACACAGAGTATTGATATGTAGCCCAAGCTGGCCCTAAACTCACAGTGACTGTCCTGCCTCAGTCTCCTAAGTGCTGGATACAGATATGTGCCACCGCATCCCGAAAATCCCTTTTATTTCCTTTTCTTGTTTGCCTCTCCTGCCTTAAACTGTTAGTACTATATTAAATGGGTAGTAAGAGCAGAGTCCTTACTTTGGCCTTGCTTTTAGATGGAGTACTTTCAACTTTCCCCATTTAGCATGATGTTGGCAATGGATTTGTCATAAATGCCTTTCATCAGTTTAAGGTAAAATAGTTCTATACCTATTTTCATTGTTTTTTTTTTTTGTTATCATAGTGGATGTTAGGTTTTGCCAAAGGCATTTTATATATCTATTGAAATAATCATGTTATTTTTATCATTACTTCTCCTTATGTTATGTAATACATCAATTGATTTATGTATGCTGAGCAATTCTTTTATCACTGGCCATGACATATAATCTTTTTAGTCATCTGTTGCATTATGTTTGAGTTTGGAAATGTTCCCTTTAAATTACATGGAAGAGTTTCATGAGTATTGAAGTCAGTTCATCCTGAAGATTGGGTAAAATTTAGCAATAATTTTATTGTGTCCTGGGATTTTTTTAATTTGGTAAGGTTTTATTGACATCCCTGTTTCACTACCTGTTATTGTTCTGCTCAGGATTTTTATATCTTCTTGGATCAATTTCAGTAAGTCAGATGTGTCTAGGAATTGATCCATTTCTTCTAGATTGTCTGGTTTATCAAAACATAAATTTTTGAAGTAGTTTCTTATAATTTTCTTGATTTCAGTTCCTTCCATTGTGATTTTGCCTTTTTCAAGTTGCACTGATGTAAATCTCCCCCCCGCTCTTTTTTTTGGTAAATTTACTTAGTGGTGTGTTAATTTCGCTCAGTTTCCCATAGTCCTGAGATTTACAGATATGTACCACCATGCCTGACTCATTGGGTTTAATTTAATTTAATTTTTAAAATTTTATTTAAAAAGAAAACAAACAAAATAGAAAAGGGGATAGTAACAATACAAAATTCCAAGGAAAAAAAAGAACAAAAATACTAAGAAATCATTACTTTATAACTTACATACTGTCATCTTGGAAATAGTTGTTCAAGTTACAAAGTTAAAACATACAAAGTACACATTCAAACAATGAGACTGTTAACAGTTCTGCTCCATGATCTAACAAAAGCAGTAATATGGTCATTCATCTTACACACTTAAACATACATGCAATTATATCCCTTAGAGCACTTTCTTTTCCTCTCTTTTTTACAGTAGCAATTACATACTTTGGGTTTTATTACTCCTACATTTCTTATTACTTTTTACATGAGACACAATGTGATATTTATAAATATGATTCTTATTTATTTCATGGATTTAATTTTAGAAGCACACTCATGTACTACAGCAAAACATAAGAAATATCATCTATAGAAGATTTCAAGCAAATATTATTTTGTTCAAACAACTGAAGAATTGATTTTTAATTCAATTTACATACAATTTACATTTGAACAACTAAGTGTGGCAAAGGCCTATTGTATTGTATAATAGGTCCTACAAAAACAGAAGATGTAAACTCTCATTTTTCCAGGCTATTCAAGTCAGAATATTCAATTTCATGAGGTAAGAAATGAGGTGGAGCTCTTCCTACCCCAGACCTGAGTTGGCTGTGGATCATTGGATACTCCTTGCACACCAGGCCTGAGACAGCCACAGATTGTAGGTCACCCTTTCCCCCTACCCAAAAGACTGCAGCAGTCCACTGACAACCATCAACCCCTTCCATCACCTGCGGAACTTTGCTGGGATGATGGGAGACTCAGCAACACCTCATCCACGCAGGAGACCTCAGCAGGCTTGTGACAGTGTGGTGAATTTCTCCCTCAAATAGAGGACTTCAGTGGGCAAACAGAAGCAGTAGCAACATCCCCACCCCCAGCTGTAGGAGCTTGGCGAGCCTGGATAATTTGTGAGTGAGTCCTTCCTCCATACAGAGAATACCATGTGGGTTGAGGAGAGTGCCAATAAGGCCTTCTCCAACCCAGAGGAAATCAAAAGGGCTTACAAGACACCCAGTGACACAGTAGTGTCCCAACTGAGGTGAACATTATAACCAGGTAGATCTGATGGCCTGTAACAGCCTGAAGCCATAGTAACAACAGGAAATAAGGGTTTACTTGCATCAATAACCTTGGCTCCTTGGCTAGTTAGTCTAGGACGAATATAAGGCTCACTCAACAGGCCCTGCAGGAGGAATTCAGGTGACAGACACTCTCCTTCATTGTGGGACCAAGCAACTGGAAAAACATCAACCACACAGTAGGACCCTAAGATACACACTACAGACAGTTTAGACTAGTGGGATTGAAAGACCAACTGAGCCCAAGAGTTGAAAATGACAAAATGAAAAAGGAAAATGCAATCTCAAACATCCAATCCATCAGGAACAAGTACAGGAGATATTAAAAGTCATACACCTGATATCTCTGAAAAGTGAAATAAAGAAATCCATGAGGCTTCTGAAGAAATCAGATTAGCAATAATCTCTCACATAAAGAAAGAAATGACAAACTAAATAAAGGAGTTGCTCAGCATAGCTAGAAGACATAGGTAAAAAGTACAGGGGCATGAGAAAATTATGGAAACCTTGAATGAACAATATAGAAAATAAATAGAATGCATGAAACAAACTCAAAGAAATATACAAGAAATAAAAATTCTATTGAAAGCTGGCAAAACTGTTTGAATGAAGCTGAGGATAGAATTTCAGACCTTAACGACTGGATCACAGCTAGTGATCATGCAAGGAAAGAATTTTGCAAAATAACAAGGCAGCATGAATCGACAATTCAATAGCTTCAAAGAGAAATAACATAAGATTGATAGGCATCAGTGAAGATGCAGGGGTCAATGCAAATGATATTAAAAAAAACTATTTGCAGAATTAACAGGAGAAAATTTCCCAAACATAGGAAAAGAATCTGATATACAGATAAGTGAAGTGTATAGAATGCCAAACAGTCATAACCAAAATAAATTTACACCCAGACATATGGTAATTAAGATCCCAGACATACAGGATAAAAGCAGAATACTAAAAATTGTTAGAGAAAATATACAACTCGCCCATCAAAGAAAGCCTCTTAGAATCACAGCAGACATCTCAGCACAAACCCTCAAGTTAAGATGAGCTTGGAGTGAAGTATTTTAAGCCCTGAAAGAAAACAACTTTCAACCCTGATTAATGTAGCCTGCAAAACTTTCTTTGAAATTTGGTGGAAAAAGAGGATATTAGAAAATGGAAAGATATAACTTGTTTTTGGTTAGGAAGAACTAAAATTGTGAAAATGGCCATACTCCCCAAACTATTATATAGATTTAATGCAATACTAATCAAAATACCATTAACATACCTTATGGATCTGGAGAAAACATTCCTAAAATTCGTTTGGAAACAGAAAAACCTAAAATAGCAAAAACAATTCTGGGCAACAAAAACAAGGCAGGAGGCATCTCAATTCCTAACTTGGAATTATACCACAAAGCTACAGTGATAAAATCAGCATGGTACTGGCAAAGAAATAGACCTGAACAGATTAGAAGAAGCAAACACAACTTCAAAGACATCCAGTCACCTTATATTTGACAAAGGGGCTAAACATGCTCACTGGAAGAAAGATAACCTCTAATAAATGGTGTTGGAAAAATTGGCTTTCCACATGCCAAAGACTGAAACTAGACCTATGTGTATCAGCATGCACTAAAGTGAAAATGGATCAAAACTCTAAATATTAAAATAGAAATACTAAGTCTACTAGAAGACAAGGTAGGTAGAAATTTTGGAGACATAGGGGTAGACATAGGGGTAGGCAAACTGTTTATGAAAAAAACAGAAAACATTTGGGAAGTACTTCAAAGAATTAAAAACTGAGATCTCATCTTATTAAAGTTTTTGCACTTCAAAAGAAATCACCAACAAAGTGAAAAGAAAACCCACAGAATTGGAAAGAATTTTAGCCAGCCAGCAGTCCTTTAGACAAAGAGCTTATATCTAGAACATATAAAAAAATTGAAAAAACATCAAGTCCCTCAAATTCAAAGACCCACTCCGAAAATGGGCATCAGAGATGAACACACATTTCTCAGATGAAAATATACAAATGGCAAATACATACATGAAGAAGTATTCACCATCACTAGTCATTAGAGAAATGCAAATTAAAACAACATTGAGATTCCATCTCACTCCAGAAAGAATGGCTGCAATCAAGAAATCAACTGATAACAAATGCTGCCTAGGCTGGGGTGGGGGAAACTCTTCTCCACTCTTGGTGGGAGTGTAGAAGACTGGTATGACTCCTGTAGAAATCAGAATAGAGATTCGTGAAAAAACTAGGATGGAAGTCCCATTCAATCCAGCTATTTCCCTTCTGGATATTTTCCTAGAAAAATTGAAAAGATCATGTCATGGTGATATATGTGAACCCATGTTTATAGCAGCACAATTTGTAATAGCTAAATCTTGGAAAGAACCAAAATGCTCAGCAACTGCAGAATGGATGAAAAAGATGTCATATTTCTACACAATGGGATATTTTTGAGCTATAGAAAAGATGATCTTGAGACTTTTAGAGGTAAATGGAGGCAACTTGAAGCTATCCTCATAAGTGAAATAAATCAGACTCACATTTGTAAATATCATATTGTATTCCTAGTGCAAAAATGATAATAATAATAATAAACTGAAAGAGTAATAAAATCCAAAATGTACAATAGATGTTCCAACAATGAAAGGAAAAGAAAATGCTCCAATGGAGAAAACAACTTGTACACATACACATATAACTGCATGTATGTTTAAGTGTGCAAGATAGATAACCATAATACTAAGTCTCTGTTAGCTCATCAAAAAGAAGAATTTGTCCTGTCATTGTTTGATTGTCTGCTCATTTTTAAGCTTAGATTTTATAACTTGAACAACTACTTCTAGGATAACAATATGTAATATTTTAACTAGTGGTGATTTTTTATTGTTACTTTTTTTGAAATTCTATGTTATTTCTACAATTTTTTTTCTATTTTGCTTTCTTTTTAAAGAAACGAAGTAGAAGGTATTTTATAGAGTGACATAGATAAATTTCCCAGCATTTGAAGAGGAACAGTAAAAAAAGATAACTACATAAATTAGGTCAAAGAACTTGAAGAAACCTTTGTGTAAAATATTTAATCACAAGCAACTAATGGTGAAATGGTTAGATTAGGTTAATTTTAATTTAATAATTAGATTTACTTTAAAGAGAAATATTTAGATTTATTTTAAAGTTTACCGAATGAAGAATTTGACCCAAAGGGTAGCTCAATATGTGGAATAAATTTGTAATGTAAATTATCTTGCATCTAAGTGAAGTTACCTAATTTCAAGAATCCAGTCCTCAGTAGTATGACCTGTCTTTGCACTGATGTTATAATATTGCACTTTCATTTCCTCTCATTTAGAAACATAGCCCAGCAAGGTGCAGTGGTGCCCCTATAATTCCAGAGCTCAGGAGGCCAAGGCAGGAGGATCACTGTGAGTTCGAGGCCATCCTAGGCTACACAGTGAATTAGGCCTGGACTACATAGTACACAGCAAAACTCTGCTGAAAGAAAGATAGAAAGATGGAAGGGAAGAAAAAGAAAGAAAGAGAAAGAAAGAAAGAAAGAAAGAAAGAAAGCAGAGAAAAATAGATGAATCATTCTTGAAAACAATATTCTAACTCTTAATAGAATATATTAATGGAAAGTCTGGTTACTTTTACAATAAGAGGAGGATGCAGAGGTAAAGTTTATGAAATCATTTGAGGCCCTCTCCAGGGCCTCCAGGGATACCATACCTTCATGCTTTTAGGGTCAGTAAATGTCAAGGTTTCAGGGTCTGAATACTGGCATAATAATAATATTAAGGTAAGGGCTGGGGTCAGTGGTGCAGCACCTGCCTGGAAAGTGCAAGGTCTTGAGTTTGATTCCTGGTATAATAATAATAATAATAATAATAATAAGAAGAAGAAGAAGAAGAAGAAGAAGAAAAAGTTAATTTCTGTCAAGATTTTGGGTTGTGATCTATGAGTCTTAGTGGAATCTAAAAAAAAGTGGTTAGCAAGCTTCAAATATTTTTCCTAAGCAAAAAGACAACTATTATGGTCTTATATAAAACACATTTTCTCTCAAGTTGAATAACTTAGGCTATGCATTTATGATGTGCACTTTTCTTAAAGTTAAATTATATAATGATGATAATATAATATTTAGATAAGGATCAAGTTTAGCACTGGATACATGTTTTCAGACTTCAAGGACTGGGCCTGTAGCTCTGTGGTAAAACACTGCCTGGTATGTGTGAGGCCCTGTGTTCAATTTCTGCCAGCATACCCAAAAAATTAAAAACAAAATTTGTTTCCTTCTTCATAGCAGCATCACTCACAATATCCAAAAGGTGAAAACAACTCAAATGCCCTTCAACAGGTGAAGGAATAAGCGAAATGTATTATATTCAAAGGAATAACATTAATTCTTTTTAAAAAGGATGATCTGATTCATGCTACAATATGGATGTATCTCAAAGGACATTCTCCTAAGTGAAATAAGCCAGACACAAGATGAAAGATACTTTTATATGATTCCATTTATTTGAGTAGTAAAACTCAGATACAGAAAATATAATAGCATTTCCAAGGGCTGAGGCTGAGGTAGATAAAGGAAATATTGTTTAATAGGTACAGAGTTTCTGTTTGAGATGATAAAAAAATTTGGAAATGGATCAAATAATGGTTGTATAACATTGTGAGTGTACTAATGCCACTGAACAGTGCGCTTAAAATGGATTAAATGGTAAATTTGACAACATATATACTTAACCACAACTTAAATTTTTAAAATAATTTTATTTTTTCATACCTTGGATTTTATTGAACTATCTCTGGAGCATATGTGAGATCACTGATTGAGAATGGGTAGTGTTATTTTCTGTATTTTTTTTCTAGCAGATGTAGTTTAAGAACATGTCAATCTGACCTGCAATAACATAATCAGGTGGATGTAAATCATTAGTGAAATACGCAGTGGTCATGTCCCAGGCATCAATAATACCCACACTGAGATCTGCAAAAATATCCCTCAGGATAAGATTCTGAACATATCCATGAAAATCACTAAACATCTCCGCATTTTGATGTACTTCTCGGGTGTTTTCAGTTTTTAGTATCACCTTGGTCTCTGGGCTTCGTAAGAACAGGCGTTCAATGGCCTTTTTAATGTTGATAACCCTGCGGATGAAAATGCTGATGGGAAAAGGTCTGAAGTGCTGGCCAATGGTGATGACAACTGCTGTGTCTTTGTCTCCTGTCACCTCATCAATTTCATGTGGGATATACTTTTCATCTTTCACTGAGTGCATCCTTTGGTTAATAAATGGATGAACATGTCTTCTCCACTGAATCAAAATTTGTCTGTTAACATCCAGAAGAATATGTTTTGTTAAGGGTCCAGTTCCATGAAGATCAAAAAATTGTAAGGCTGATGGAAAACAAATCAATAAATCTTTTAACAAAAGGAAAAACTTTAAAACATATACAATATCTGAAAAGTTCTAGCCAACATCATTACTAGATAATTGCTGCTTATCCAAAGTAGAAATTTTTACTAGAAGCATTGCAATCTTAGTAAATTCTGATTTTTTTTTATGGAATACATGAAGAGAAAAAATATCTATGTTAATATCTGCCACTGAAAAAGTAAATTTTAGGTTTTTATTACAAACTGAAAGCCAAGTTTGGCAAATTAAAAATAATAACACAACAAAGGGCACAAAAGGAAAGTAAAAAAATCCAATCACTGTTTTTTGGAACTCAAAAAGTCAGCTATTATTTCAAAATAAAACTAAAATACATACTTGGAATAATTTTGTTAAAATAGTAAATCCACTGGCGTAGTGTTGAATCTCCCATGAGGTAAATGAGTTTTCTTTGCAAGCAGTCATTTATACTTTTTGCAGTGTTGAACTTGGTTTGTTTGCAAAATGTTGTTATCCAACTTCCTTTGAAAGTATAACCGCTGGGGAAAGGGGTCTTCATTCCCACCTGGCACTTCTTTTCTATGTTTGTACTCTCTGGCAATAAAAATTTCCACATAAGTCATTTTTATTACTGTAAATTATTGGAGAACTAATTTCCTCACTTTCCCCTTCCTTTTCTCTTTTCCTTTCACTCTTCTTTTCATCTCTTTTCCTAAGCATTATTGCACAAATTTTTATTAAATGGATTCATGCCAAAGGAATGAATCTAAAGTTCTCACTAAATAGTTTTGTATGGAGAAGGGAACAATTTTGCCTTGTGCAGTATCTCCCAGAGTTCCACCTTGTCTTCAAGGTCACTCTCCTGTGAGACAGCTGATCAAAGTTACAACAATGTATATGGCTAAGAAATAACACAGTTCAGTCCTCTGGCTGAATATTCACCAATGACATTGGCCTTGCTGAATTGTAACTCTCTTCCTCCTCAAACTATTTTCCCATGAAAGAAGCTTGAAAATATTTATGAAATGAGTTAGTATTTTTGTTAGCATATTAAATTTTATATGAATTGTTAGTAAGATACTTATTTTGAATATTCCATGATCATTATTGTCACTGTGATCTGACTAGTACAGAAAGAAAAAAAGAAGACCACAACTCCTTGTTCTGAACTCTCCACTATTAAAATAATCTAAACTGTGATAACCAATTCTTATTGAGTTTTCACCTAGGTGAGAGTCTCAGGTCACTTGTACTGTCCAATAGGCACTGTCCAATAGGCACATTTTTATCATTTGCATTTTTGAAATTTGAAGTGTAAGTTTAGGATCTTACTTTTATTCATATTGAATAACAGATCTGTAAGGGCTTCCAAAAAATAAAAAAAAATGACAATCTCTTTTAAGAGTTGCCTGACTTTAATAGAAATTACTATCCAAATAAAAGAGAAGCAATAAAGGCACAATGAAGACTCAAGAATTACTTTAATAATCTAAGAACTTCCTTTGGTATAAAAGTTGGGCAGGGATGATGGTTGCCCAGGCAGAAAAGTAATATGTCTTTCTCACAGACTGTGAACTTTAGGTCTGGATTCATGATTTATTTATATCTGTGTTCTCCAAGGGTTTAGTGCAGTCTTGGCATATAGTAGTTCTAGAGTAAACATTTGCATGAAAAAGGAATAGTGAGTAAATGCATACACAGTAAACGCTATAGGAAGATCTCTTGAAAAAAAAAACAGATCATCAGAAAATGTAGGAAAAATTACAAACTATGGAGGAGTCACAAAGATGATCCATAATACAAAAAAGGAAACAACTTAGACTCTTTTCTAGACTCTTGAGGTTCACAGGGAAGAGAACCTGGCTCTCCAGAAGCAAAGTAAATATCTAGGGCTGGAAGATCCTGGGAGCAATGGCAATGGGGTATTGATTACTATGAACTGCAAAAAAAGCACTGAATTTTGCTCTGAGGGTACTCATTCCACATGATAAGCAACATTTACAAGGGGATTTAAATGTAGGCACTCTCGGTATTGGCAGAGTGCTTAAAAAGTGTCATTTCAGGAAAGTGCTCATTATTGAAATCTGGAACTCAGACACATCAAAATAACCTCACTTCAGGGATCCTAGAGTTACCTTCCTCAGGTACTGGGTAAGAAACAGCCACAGGATACAGCCACAGACAGGGAGCAGGCTAGACTAAGACACCCCTCCCCGATTTAAGGCTGGAAAAGACACAGACCCAGTGCCTCACAGTGAGAAGCCAGTCCTGGTTTGAGCTGCACTCAGAAACAACTGGAACTAAAGTGTCTACCAGCATTAATTACTTGAACCCTTATACTGCTGCTACATCCTCCACAGATCTGAGGTCTGATTGCCTTTCCTATCCACCAACATGAGCGAGGATACATCCCAGTGTAGATATCATCATAACCTGAGGTTAAAAAAGCGGGTCTTTGAAATAAGGGGTACAGGAACCCACACCATAAAAATACATGGAGAAAGCAGACTTGGTGACACCAAAACTGCAGATCTTAGAAAGAAAATATTCATTCAAAAATACAGAGAAAAAAATGCTTTTCTTGGTTTTGGACTTGTTTTTCTATCTTTTTTTCTTTTTCTCTTTTCCCCCTTAATTTTGCCTATTTTGTTCTCCATATTTTTCTCCATTTTTTCTTTTGTCTTTTATTTCCCATTCTTCCTGTGCCTTTTATCCAATTCTATAAATATATTTCTACACTATAATGGAATTTTTAAAAATTACTATTCTCTCCTCCTCCACTTCCATTATTCAATTTTTTTGTATTTTTCTTCTTCATGTCTCCCATTCCAAACCCTTATATCTTTAGTGATATAACAAGTAAACTTTATTAATCTTTATACAGTTAATCTATGTGATTACTGTTGAATTATTTTCTATCATTATTAGAGATATAGTTATCACATTTAGTAGATGTTAATTAAAGAGATCTCCATAGTAGGAGCAAAGTATTTCCACAATCAGTGACCACAGCCTAAGCACAAAACTTCAAAACAACAGCAACAACAACAATAAAATTGAAACATGAGAAGACAAGACAACAAAATGCTTCTTAAAACTCCTAAATCCCCCAGAGCTGATCAAGGGGCATCATAGGGGAGGAAAGTGCAAAACTGAAAGCCAAACTGTTCCAAAAGACTACAGAGGAGATCAAAATATAGATCAATAAGCTGCTCAGTGGATTCACAGAAAATATAATCAATCAGACAATGGAGGTAATAAATAAAACAATCAGGAAGCTCACAGGAGACACTAATGAAAACTGAGCTAAACGAGACAATACAAAACATAAATGACCAGTTTAGCAAAGAACTAGAGCTCAGGAAACGATTCCTAATAGAAATCATAGAAATGTTCCAAACAAAAATTATATCGGAGATATGAACAGCAGAAGTGACCATTGTGAAGACAGCATATTAGAATTAGAAGATAAGGAAGCTTTTAAAGAGCAGCTACTCAGAGACACTGTAAAAACAAGATAACAGGTAAAGTGGATACAATAGCCAATAGATGACACAAAGAAGACTAAACTAAGATAAAACTGGAATCAGTTAGAAATCAGAAGACAGCATAAAGGGCATTAAAAATCTGTTTACAGAAATAATAGCAGAAAACTTTCCAAATTTTGGAAAATAATTAAACTAGTAAGTAAGTGAGGAATATAGAACTTCATACAGCCATCCTCAAAAGAGAATCTCTATTTCATGTCACAATAAAAGTGCCAGAAGTCTAACACTGGAGCAAAACCTTAAAAGATTTCAAAGAAAAACAATAAATCACTTATAAAGATACACATATCATAATTACATCAGACTTCTCAACACAGACCTTAAAGGCCAGATGAGCTTAGAGTGAAATGTTTCAAATCTAAAAGGTAACAAATGGCAACCTAGACTTATTTATTCTGCAAAACTTTCTTTCAAAATTGATGGAGAAATTAGTTATTTTCATGACTGAGAACCTCAAAAAATTCATGATCACCAAGCCAGAACTATAAAATTCTCAAATGTATCCAATTAATAGACAATGAAGCCAGTTATGCCAAACAATCTAATAGAATGAGTACATAAGGCAAGGTGATCAGTAGTTAGGGGGGTGGTGATGACAACAGGAAAATATTACAATGATGGGAACCACATCAATACCTCATAGTAATAACTCTTAATGTGAATTGTCTCAAAGTCTCCAATCAAAAGAAACATTGGGAGAATGGATCAAGAAATAAAATCCAATGTTATACAAGTTACAAAAAATACAGTTAACCCAAAAGTAATAGCTAATTAAAAATCAAATGATAGAAAACATTATCCATACAATGGGAAATCGTAAAAATGTAAGAGTAGTATCCTAATTGCAGACAAAGTGAATATCAAGCTGAAACTGCACCTAAGAGGAAGATATCACTACATATTGGTTAAGAGAACAATTTGACAGGAAAAGATAACAACTATGACTATATGTGCACCAAACACTGGCATTCTCAACTTTAGAAAACAAACACTGCTGGACATTTAAAACATCAGGTAAATGCCAGCACAACTAATGTTGGAAGGCAGGATCAGCAAGACTGGTGCAGTGTACACTGGCAGGCAGGACCAGAAGCATGGAAAATTCTGAAGGAGCAGTGAAAATACAAACCAGCAGTTGGTAATATAGGTGAACCTGTGTTGTGCTCCAGGACCAGACATTCAGAGCAGAAGTTTACGGGCAGGGAACCATTTTATATCAAAGCCACTCTAGAAGAACTCTAGCAACAGTAGACCAGTCCCAGCTCCTTACATCCAGCACAAAGCCTACTGCAAACTTGGCTGGAGTCCATGCACATTCTGAGATCTGACTTGGACACTACCAATGATGAGTGGACACCAGAGGAACTTAACTATTTTTCTTTTTGTCTTTGTTTAATTGGTTTTGCTCTCCTGGTCTCAGTTTCCTTTTCTTTTTCATTACTTAGGTTTCTTACTTTTCTTTTTGCTTTCTTCTATCCATCTTCTTTCTCTTTCCTCAGCTATCTCTCTTGATTTTATGATATTTTCATGTGAGTGAATACTGTATCTTCTCTTCCTGTTTCACTTCAGTACTGTTTCATTTTTTCTTCCATTTTTTCCTCTCCTATGTTGTCCAGTTTTCCAAAACATAGATGTTCACCCTTTGCCCACCACCCTTGTTACTACTATATTTTACCTCATTCATCTCTCTATCTTGTCTGCCATTACTTTTAACCATACTCCCATACAACAGAGTAAAATCACTGTACTAAGAGGAAAAACCATTACATATAAGTTGCTGGTATATGTTGTATTTTGTTATATAATGTTTGAATGTTCATATAAGGCTAATGGTGTCAAGTTAATAGTTACCACAGCTTTTCAGTAGCTAGGCTGTTATTGATGCAATTGTTATTGTGAACAATAACAATAACTTTAACCAGGATATCATAAGTGTTATAATCAGTATTTATCCTTTCTACAACCAAAATGTGATTGTCTAGGGCCATAATCATCACCATAGTACAGTATGAAAGGATTGCTTCCTGAACAAAATTGATACCAATTTCTCCTCCTTAAATTGGAAAGATATGTTGTTCAGATGGACATTAAAACCAAGAACCAACCACTTCTGGAAGACATCCTTGAGGAACAGACATTTTCTAGGGAAGCCTCAATAATAGTGATAACACTATCTACCATAAGAAGCCTACAAGTGTCAACACAGAAAACAAAATAAAACAAAATTCAGAAAAACACAAGACCCAGAATCAAAATGCAACCACAGACCCCCAGCTGATGCAGAAAAAGAACAGCTGAAGAACTTCATGAACACCAAACCAACACTACAAAGAATACTGAAAAACATTCTAGATATACATGGGATAAAACCACCAAGCAAGGCAGACAATTAAACAGAATGGAAAACAAACAATACAACAGCAGAAAGATAACATGTCAACAATAAATCAATACATAACAGTTACAACCATTACTGTAAATGGCCTCAACTCACCAATCAAAAGAAACAGACTGGCAGAATGGATCAAGAAACAACATCCAACCATATGCTGTCTACAAGAAACCCATCTAACCCAAAAGGACACTCATAGACTGAAAGTCAAAGGATGGAAAACAATACTTCATGCAACAGGAAACCAAAAAAAAGTGGGAGTAGCCATCCTGTTTGCAGACAATGTGAATTTCAAACCAAGAATGATCCAAAGACATAAAGAAGGTCACTACATACTAGTTAGGAGAAAACTTCAAGAGGTAGAGATAACAATCTTAAATATATATGCACCAAATTACAGAGCACCCAGCTATATAAAGCAAATACTAACAGAAATGAAAAATCAAATAAGCAATAACACAATTATAACAGGATTATAACACCATTGACACAAAGGGACAGATCAACTAGACAGAAAATCAGCAAAAACAACAGAACTGAATCACACCTGTGAACAAATGGACTTGATTGATGTATACAGAGTGTTCCATCCAACAACAGCAGAATATACCTTCTTCTCAGCAGTC
>PVJX010029922.1:0-22490 GCA_004027295.1 Dolichotis patagonum | reverse complement strand
TTTTGCATCATTAGGGAGATTGATCTGATCCTTGCCTGGTACTATCAGCATAATACTTGTTTCCAGGAATAAGTTTGGAAGTATTGCTTCCCTTTCAATTTCATTAGTTTGAGGAGTAATGACATTAGATATTCTCTAAATTTCTTGTAGAATTCAGCAGTGAATCCATCAGCATTTGGGCTTTTCTTTGTTGGCAGAGTTTTAAGTGTATGTTTAATTTCACTGATTAATAATCTTATTTAAAATTTTTATACCTTCTTGATTTACATTTGGTAATTCATATGTACCTAAGAATCTATTCAATTCTTCTGTATTTTCTCAAAGCAGATATTGATGATCTGTATTTCTGCAGGAACTGTTGTGAGTTCACTTTTTTCATTCCTAATTTCAAGAACGTGAGTCTTTTATTTCCTTTTTTTGATGAGTGGCTAAGAGTTTTTCAATTTTATTTAATCTTTAAAAATTCAATTCATTGATTCTTTGTATTTTTATTCTTAGTCTCAATTTAATTAAGTTGTGCTCTGATCTTCATAATTTCTTCCCTCATATGAGCTTTAGGCTTGACTTGTTCTCATTTTTCTAGAAGCTTAATATTCAGTGTTAGGTTGTTTATTTGATAAACTTATTCTTTCTTTCCTGATATGAGACTTTGTGAATTTTACTTATTAAAGGGATATAAACAAAAAATAGAACCCTTTTCAAATAGCAGTGATCTCATATCCTAATGTGTAGGATATTTCAGACCTCTGAAAAGTTCAAAATAGAATTGTACCCTATTTTAAGATTATCCAATATGATAATTTTGTATTCATAAATATATGTATATATACCCATATATTATGCACACACACCACATATCAAAAAGTAACAAACTGCTTTGTGAAGGTTCATAGTACCTTTTAATCTCAACTCTAAAATGTTTTTCATTTTACTATCTACTCCTTTTCTACCAGCAAAGAAACTTTTAAACATACTATTCAAATTGCACTCCGCCAAGAATAATTACTATCACTATATCATTAAAATATGATCTGATTTTAATTCTAGCTCATATTTTTCCAGAGTATTAAATAAAATAAAATATCCTTTATTGCCAAAAATCTCATACTATACAAGAAAGCTACTTTTTGTGACAAAAAACCCAATTCTGCAAATGTAGATCTTATGATATAAATCAATATTTCCATAATATATGTGCATAAAGTTCATTTTGAATGCTGCAAATTAGGCAATTATTTTTAATTGTACATTATTATACAATTGTACATTATTATAATGCCAAGTTATATGCTTTCTTCTTTGTCCTACAAGTGCTGGTTTTTATCTTCATTTTAATTTTAATCGGAATAAGAAAAACTTGTTGCTAGTCCTGTTTTTCTGCAAACAAACCACTGAGATTTGGACCGCTCTGGTATTTTCCACCTTCTTCCACTGTGTAGCATTGAGCACATTACTGAACAAAAGATCTTTCCTGTTTCAGCATCTCCCACATATTCCTCCATGAAAACTTATACCACATAGCAAAGAAAATAACAGATTTGCAAAGCTGGAGAAAAAAAGGAATTCTATCACTTTGGCTGAAGTGAATTTTAATGATATAAACACAAACATATCATTCAAAGATTATGTGCTTAATGTCTGAGCACTCAAAAATAATTTTATAAAGAATCATCTAATTTATGAAGGCTTATTTTAAATTTCTAGCAATAATCCAGGTATGGAGGTTCATGCCTGTAATCCCAAGCACTTGGGAGGCTGAGGCAGAAAGATTGCTGTGAATTCAAGGCCAGCCTGAATTACATAGGGAGCCTTTGTCAAAAAAAAAAAAAAAACCCTAAATTTCTAGCCATAGCTGCTTCACAAACTGTTTTTGGTATAAACCTGGTTTTATTGTGGTCTCAGAACAGTTACTATTTATTGTTTTATATAGACAGTGACATTTCTTTCTTTTTCATTTCCTCAAATACATGCATTAAAAAATGATATGAAACATGCAGTTTTAATTTTGTATCCCCTTGCTTAAAAATAATGATATAACAAATTAAAATTATTCTTAGATGCCTATAGTAATAGAACTGGAAATTTTTTAAATTTTATTTTAAAGGAGGTAAAATTAAACATAACAAAACAGGACAGAATGGGACATAAGAAAGCATAAATTTCAAAGGTAGACAACCAGAGATCTTCACTATCTGTCACATTGTCTTTTCTTCCAAATGGTTGTCCATATCTTTGCATACAGAGAGTTCATACTAAATAACATAGCCAATCTTTTCGCAAGATGTCCAGTTCACTGGCTCCCATTTGCTAAGTGTGGGGGGGGCACAGGACAGGGGACAGGACCACATGAGATGTTTGATTCTCAGCCCATGCGCAGGCAGGCTCACACCCCAGAGGGGAGGAGTTCCTTGTTCTCCTGGCATCCTGAGTCACCACATGGCGCAGGTCCAGAGGTGCCAGGGTCTCTCTCCTGCAGGCTGCTGAAAGTCTGCCACACTCACCTGGTATTTCTTTCTGATGAATTGACCATTACATTTCCAAAGTTCTGAAATGGCCAACAGACAACAGAAAGAATTCTCTTTAGGCTCCTGTTTGAAAACCAGTAGCTATAGCAGTCTGCTGGCCTTGACTCAGGGCCACAGAAATTTTTAAATTATACAAAATAGGATGCGAACACAACAAACTACATGCAAAATATTTTCTTATTTACTTTACACTTTCAACTTAGTCTATTTTAAATTAGTCTATTGGAATAGATCAAGCATTTCTTGAAAATCAATAAGAAATAACATTATTGACTTCACTCAGCATTAATATATATTTAATACTAATACAGTAGAAAATATATGGTTTTAAGTGGAAAAAATCTTATTTTTATGGTGGTCCATTTATCTATAAAAGAGATTTTGTATGAAGATATTTATATTATTTATACTGCCAAAAAATGTAATATAACTAAATTAATCCCTTCTGCATCTGACATAAAAAGTAATTTCAACCTACCAAAAAAGTATTCTGTGACATGGTAATGAATGTATTACACCTGGATTTTGTTTTTCTGCTTTCCCTGTTCTGAGAAGAGTAAGTACCGGAGAGATGGAGGTTGGAGTGAACTTGAATACAACAAATCACCATTCTAGAAATCATGAAGAGAACTAATTCTTTGACAGTACAGTTGTAGGCATATATATATCCATAAAACCAAACTAAGAAATAAAAACTGTTGGCATTAATCTACCAATTTTAAAATATATACCATTTTTAAGCTAAAGTTAGTCATTACTCAGAGACAGGCTAGTACTTTATACACAATAACCTACAGTTATCATCTTATTTATTTATTTATTTATTGGTTTTTTTGAGACAATGTCTCCCCATGTAGTGCAGAAATTCACTATGTAGCCTAGTGTATCCTGGAACCTATAATGATCCTCCTGCCCCAGTCTCCTGAATACTGAAATTACAGGTATATACCCCTATACCTTCCAAAAACTATCTTAATTCCTTTAAATCTATGTGGAAGCACATAACAGTGTTAATAATTCACCTAAAGGGAAAATGTTAGTTTTTAGCAATCAGTATCCAAAAACAATCAATGCTTTAGGTCTAACAGAAAAAAGGATAAGAAAAGTTAACTTTACCCAAGAGAAGCTTACTTTAAAATTTCAAACATTACTTAAAACACCTCAATTTCTACATGTATCCATTCTATTAAATACATGAAGAAGCTCAGAGTTCAGTAAGCCTTTGAACAGAAACCATAAAGGGGAAACATTTAGCCACAAAAGCAAATGTATAGAGTTTTAGCAAATTACATTCATTGCAACCAATTTGTATCATATGAAGGCAAAATATAAATACCACCTAAGTAATACTTATTTTCTGAGATTTAAGGAATACTTTTGATTTTTTTATATGAGGCAGAAAGACTAGACTGTTTATACCAATTAAGCATTATTAGCAATTTGGGAAACTTGATTTATATGCTCTAGATTTCACTTGAAAGTCACTTTTAAAAAAATTCTATTATCATTGTGCAAATTAGCAGTATTAGTCACAATTAAAACTTCTATTGCTGCCATCTTTAATCATAGAAGACTAATGCTGGTGCAAATGCTTAACACCCTCTTCCAAGTTCATTAAAACCGAGAGATTCAGCAATGGCAGCAAGGCAAGGGGCACGAAATCTAGGACAAATATTTTGTCCTATAACTACCTGACATTCTATCAGTAGTTAGCAGTCACAAGAAAATCTCACTAAAAAAGGAAAAGAAGTGACCAACTAGTGTGAGAATGATTGTTCATCCAAAAATGAGGTAATTCCAACACTAAACAGTATAAGTAGCAAACATTTGTATAAGTATTCACTGTGTGCTAAATATATTTTAAGCCCTACAAATATTAACTCAATCCTTCACAACTCCCTGTGACAGAGTTACTATTCATATCTCCATGTTTACATATGAAGAAGATGAGGCAAAGATTAAATGATTTTAAGAACCCAAGTTGCTGAATGGTGAGGAGAGACTGTAAAGATGAGAGGAAAGGCCAATATTAAATTTATAACTCTAGAACCTTAACAATTCCCTTCTCAGAGCGATCTGGGCAGCCCTTTATGAATACAATAATGGACACATTCCAGATGCATAAAATGTTTTCCAAGTAAGTTACAGTGCTTAAGAAGGACTAGGTAGGAGCTGAAGATTTAGTTCAGCGGCATAAACCTGGCAAGTGTGTGGTCATGAGTTCGATCCCTGTACAAAAAAAAAAAAAAGGACTAGGTAAAATAGTGTGAATTACCGTCACACACACACCACTGCCAGTTCTAACTGTGTAAAAAGAAGAATGTGGTCACAATAACGAAGACATCAAGAAAGGTTTCAAGACTTTCACAGACCATGTAACCGAAGTGCTGCAAAAGGGGGAGGAAGCTTGCTCAAATATTGTAAAGATGAACACCAAACAGAACATAAGATGCGTGGGATGCATTGGCTGCAATATACACAGCCACAATGACGCGACCCTGCGTAAATCACACAATGTTTGTGAATCCCCAAACGTGACTCTGGCATTTTCCCTTTGTCAGCAGCTGTAACTTAGCCTCTGAGCCGGAAAAAAAAAAATCTAGTTTTCCAAACTCCCAACCTACGCTTCTCCTGAGTGAAGTCCTCAAACTAGGGTTAGAAAGTTCTACTCAGAAACCAGCACCACCCAGATATCAATGAGGATGCGGAGCAGAACCTCACCAACATAATGAGGAGAGTAGTAGCTGTCAATAATTACAACAGTAACATCTTCTGCTGGCGGAGGGGTTGGGGGAACCTTCTGCAGCCCTGACAGGGGCTTGCTGCTTTCTGAGCAAACCCAGGCCCACACTGCCCGGCGCATAAGGAGCGCTCGGATCGCGAGCTGCCCGGTCCACTCCCTCCCAACCAGGCCTGCCCTGCCACAGGGCCAACAGCGCTGTCCTCTTGCTTCCTCTGGCCGCTGCCAGGCAAGTGCCCTCACCTCAGGTTTCAGCAGCCAGTCCCCTGGCTGGGACTCCAAGTCCAGTGCCTCAAATCGGCCGAGAACACATTTCAGCGCAAGTGGCACAGAGAATGGCGGCATCCGCTTGAGCTGCTGATTGGCCCCCACATCCCGCGAGATTCCAACTCTCGTGGATTCTAGAGCCAGGCACCTACTGCCGGAGTCTTCTTGTAACAAGGGTATTGGTCTTCTCCCGGTGCTAAGGTTCCAGGCCTGCACTTTCTGTGTGTTAAGCCTTTACTTAACCAAAGAGTTAAATTATTGATGTATATTCAGTCTGGAAAAGGGCTTTCTTGACATAGTAACGCCATCTTTTAAGGATGGTCCAAGAACGTTTGGTGACAAGAATCAAGCTACATCAATAAAATGAGCACTCTCAGCTCTGCTCAAGGTACAGTGCCAAGCAAGTTGGGAGTACAAACACCAAAACTCGCTGCCTGAGGTCTTCATGCGTTACAATCTAGGAAGCCAAGATGCAAAACACAGTAAATTTAAATTATTGCATAGGAATTACACAGACTACTATAATACAAAAACTGGCAGCAAGATTCCAAGGTCCCCAAAGTGGACTAGAGCTGGGCACTGTGATGCATGTGTCATCCCAGCATTCTGGGAGGCTGAGGCAGGAGGATGGCAAGTTGAAGGCCAACCTGAGCAATCCAGTGGTTCCCTGTCTCATCATAAAACGAAAAAAGTTGGGATATAGGTTAGTGATACATTGCTTGCCTCTCTTATGTGAGTGACCTGGATTCAAATTCTCTGGTGCTACCAAAAAGAAAAAAAAATGGAATAGAACAAGAATAGAAACTTGTGGTTACATAATTACTTAGTGAGAGGTGATAAACCTGTGGCAGAGAAATAAAAATATTAAAAATATTTTATATTTAGAGATACAATAGTGAAGAGGTTGTGAATTATAGATGAGTAGGAAGCTGACCCCATATTTTAGTTTTCTAGAGCAGTGCTGTCCAATAGACCTTTCTACTATGATGGAAATATTTTATGTGGGCTTCTTTCCAAAAGCTGTGAATAGATTTTGAGTGCCAGAAATGAGGCCAATTAAATAAAGGAACTGACTTTGTATTATTTTAATCATAATTAATTTAGAGTAATTTTATTTTAATTTAAATAGCCAGAATCACCAGATTCTGGATGGAACTACTCTAAGTGATTCCTATGAGTTCTGTCCTGTGAGCTATATATTGAAAAGATTTATGTCATCAACTTGAATCTTAAGAACTCACTCTTCTGTGAAAAACAAATCAGAGACTAAATATTATTCTCAAACTAAAACAATTTATGCAAACTAAAGAAACAGACTGCCATTTCTTGAGTGCCTATAACATCCCAAGCTAAGCACTTAGATATGTATTACCAGTAGCCAATAGCTTATAAATGGTACAAACAGAAGCTCTAGACTATATGCATATAAAACAGTCTAAAAATTACTGATTCATTTCCTATATATGTTAGTGGTCAAATCCACACAAAATTTGCTAATGGAGCAAAACCATTTTAATTAAATGTAATATATATAGACTAGTATTATTAACCATGTCACTGCACATTGCATTATATTTTGAGAGAATTTAGAAGACACAGAAAATTGCTATATTCTCTTTACATTTCAAAAATCAGTCATAATATCTTTGTAGGGAGCAGGAGATTGAATGCAGTCTCATAGATATTAGAAAAGTGTTCTACAACAACTATATCTTCATATCCTCAGATTTCATTTAAAAAAACTAATTTGTAAGATTTGAAGTAGTAAAAATGTCAACCTCTAAATTTATGTAGAATAAATCTGTTAATTATTGAAATAATTGCATTAGATTTATTTATCTATTTATTCATATATTTTTCCAGTGGTGGGTATTCAACTCAGGGCCTTTTCCCTGAGCTACCTTGCCAGGTTTTGTTTTTGTTTTTTTTTCCTTTGAGAGAGGATCTTACTTAAAAAACTGCCTGAGATGCCCACCCTGAAGCTAATTTTGTGATCTTCCTGCCTTCCTGCCTCAGTTTCCTAGAGTACTGGAATTACAGGAGTGTTCCACCAAGCCTGGCTAGGCTACATATTTTAAAGTCTTGAAAAAAAACTTAACCTGCTAGTGCCCAACACACCTTTTCTCTAACTTAATGCTAACTGTCATTCTTTTCAACCTCAGACTCTCAGACACATCAAATGTTTTCAATCTGTGTAATTCATGTTCAAAGAGGTAGTATGATTTAAAATAAGACAATTCTGCTCTGAAGTTGACTGTAATGACACTTGTAAAAGTCTGAAAATACTTAAAAAATGTGAGAGAACACTTTAAAGGGCGAGATGTATGACTTGGAAGTTATATTTCAAATATCTGTTGAAAATTAACAAGTACTATGAGGAATATATAGTCATTATATGCTAACAATTTACAACTAAGTTTCTTATTTTTGTTGAACATGTGGCATTTCACAACTGACTTGTGAAGAGACTTTGCTTCCCTAGCATTCCCCATTATTTTGTGTGTGTGGGGGATGAATTAACTGCTCTGAATATCAGCTTAAAACTTTCAGGACACACATCAGCAGTCTTATTTTACAGGAAACCATTCAGTCAGAGCAGCACAAGAAAAGTATAAATTTTCCACTAGATGGCACTGCTGTAAAAATAGTATTGCTCAGAAACCTTGCCCTAACTCACATCAATAAAATTATTATGGTGTTATTTTCTTTTCATTTATCTTGATTAGTTAAGAGAAGTAGAAAGTTAAGACAAGATACTTCCTAGACTGACTAAGCTCTGCATTAGACAGCACCTTCATGGTGCAGCTATAGCACGGAGAAATGATAACAATCTTGTCATTGCAAAATTCAAGATAACAATCCAGAATTTTTGAGTCTTAGTTACCATCAAGCAACTACACATCATCAAGAGGGGAGGGGAGGGTACACCACAGTCGAATGCAACTATTAAATTAATTTATTTTGTTCAATGTACACATTATTTCATTTGATCTATAAATTAATCAGCCCCATATGATTCTAATCATAGAAAACTAAACTACTAGTTCCATGAGAGGAGGAGAGTGACTAATTTTAACACTTTCTTTCTTAGATACAGCATAGCATATAGTAAACAGTTTGACTAGATCTAAACGTGGATTGTCCTTGTAGAATCCAGTTGGAGCAGAAGTCCTGCTAAATCAGGTTAATGACAGTCCTTACTCTTGGGTTCTGATCCCTACTAATACTTTATTATTCTGCATTACCTTCAGCAAGAATATTGTTAAGCAGTTCTAGTAAGAATCCTTCTTAACCCTGATGTCGAGTAGTTTTCCATGCACTAACTCTCTCCCTGATCCTGATTATAAATTTTCTTACTGAATTCCGACTTGCCTTATGGAAGTCAGATTGAGACCGGCCTCCATTTCAAGACCCTACTGTAGTGGTGCCAATACATAACACTAAGCCCTTCCTCCTCACCTACAACTTGAATAAAGTATACTGTGTTTCACAAGTGTCATTGTAAAGTTTCAGGGAAAAATTCTTGGGCTTGGGACAATAGCGAGGCCAAGCCATGGTTGGGAAAGCCTTGTATCAGGCAGGCTGCTCTGGCCTCTGGGAACAAGCATTGTATAAACCTACGCTAATTTGAACCTGTGTTTAGCAGGAAGGCCCGCTCTTAGTGCGGGTCCTCCGCTACGGCAGGGGGCGAAGCAGGGCACTCCCGGAAGCCAGCACCCCTACGGTGGTTCACCGTGACCTGACTCCGGAAGCGGAGAGGCGGATCTGCGACGAGCAGGTTGAGATCAAGGCCAAACCTGAGAGGACCGGGAGGGCAGAGGTCCCGGCTGCCGCGCCGAGGTGGAGCACGATGGACGAGGCCGGCAGCTCTGCAGGCGGAGGCGTCAGCGTTAGCGGCTTCCGCCCGGGCGTGGACAGCCTGGACGAGCCTCCCAACAGCCGCATCTTCCTGGTCATCAGCAAGTACACTCCCGAGGCGGTGCTGCGGGAGCGCTTCTCCCCGTTCGGAGAGATCCAGGACATCTGGGTGGTGCGGGACAAGCACACCAAAGAGTCCAAGGGCATCGCTTTCATCAAGTTCGCCCGCAGCTCGCAGGCCTGCAGGGCCATGGAGGAGATGCATGGCCAGTGCCTGGAGCCCAACAACACCAAGCCCATCAAGGTGCGGGGCACGCGGGGCGGGGCGGCCGGGTGTGGGTCTCCCGGGCCTCCCCCTGCTGTGCTGGGGCTAAGGAGGGCGGGTGCCGCCCACAGCTGACGTGCACCTGTCGGCGTGGGAGTGGGGAGAGGAGCCCCGCGCCCCTAAGTCCGCGCCTGGCTGCGGGCAGGGACTGCTGCGAGCCCCCTCTCAAGGCGCCCCGTCCTTCCCAGCAGTTCCTGAGTTTACAGGGCCTTCACCCTGATTGGGAGACTCTGTTTCTGTCTGTATGTCTCTGCGTCTGTCTCTGTCGTTGTGTCTCTGTGCCTCTCTCCACACTGTTGTGATGTTTAAAATATATTTAAATAAGCTCTGTGTAAATATGAATGGCATATATTCATATGTCATTGACCCTTAGTGTTACTGTCACTTTTCTTTAGAAGCAGGGCAAAGTAAACTGCCTTAAGAGGTGCCAAATCATTGTAATGGTAATGTGAATTTTGTATTATTATTAAATGGGGTTTTTTTTGCATACTCTTAGTTTGTTCTAATGGTATTTATATTAAATTTCTATGTTTAGTTTTATGTTAAGATAATGACACATGGCAGGAAGGATCACTTTCGGGTTTATTTCTCATGATCTATCCTTTTAGCACAGTACTTGGCCCAATTTAGGCTTATCTCTGGTCCATAGTAGCCAAGATTTTTTCTGTAGTAGTCAAGCCTTGCAAATAACAGCTTTACTAGCGCTTAGTTCAAATCAGGACCCACTCCTGAGAATCTAGTAAGTGATTAATTGTACCCTTCACTTGCAGTATAGCAGTAGTTGCTGTATATGTAATTTTGTTGGAAGTTTCTGTAAAAAGTTTTTTTTACCCTCAATTCCCTTTCTGTCTCTCTCTCTCTTTCATTTACTAAAGATTGGGAAGAGTGTTAATAGGAACTTATTAATGAAGGACTCAGATTTTCGGTCTCTGGAGGTCTTGCCTATACTTCTGTTGACAAAAGAGAAGGAGCTTGAGAATGTACCACAACCCTATAGACAGTAATAAAACACAGGGCAATCCCATGTGTGGGTGTGGCCAACCTTAGGGCTTCGAAATGCATGAAGTATTAGTGATAGACTAAAATAAGAAAGATAAATTTATAATCAACTCCTCAATTCTCTAACGTGGCTCAGAGATAGAGCTAAAAGAAGAGATAAATTTATAATCAACTCCTCAGTTCTCTGAAGTGGCTCAGAATAGGGCATCAAAATTAAATACACTAGATCGGAGGTTGACAGTTTTTCAATAAAGGACCATATGGTAAATATTTTATACTTTGGGAGCAACAGACTCCATCATATCCTTGTTTGATTACTTCCAACAGCCCTTTAAAAATGTAAAAACAGTTTTTATAGTTACACCAAAAACAGAGCTGTAGTTTGCTGAGTCCTGCACTGCACTGATAATTTTCATCTTTCCAGTTACGACTTTAATGGAATGGGTTTTTATACTTTTGAGTGTAACAGGACTTCAGAGCCCACATAGGCAACCAAAAAGTGCTCCAAATTTGAAACCTACTTCACTTGGTATGTTTCCACAAAAGAAATGAAATTCCCAACCCTGCTCACCTATGAAAGTTTATTGTCCAGGAAGATAAAGATATGTGAGGAAAAGTCTTCCATGAGGAATTATTCTTATGTTCTACAGAGATGTCTTTTATCAGATATTTTAAACACATCAAGCCTCTAAAGTTTGGAAATTTGTGACCTGATAACATCTTTATCCGGGGTTCCTATTTTTGCTCTAGTACATATATATGTTTAGAGCTTCCTCCTTTTGTGTTTTCCTATTTATCATTCATTGTACTGTTGTGTCTAGTAGTGTAACTTTCTACTGGTCCATTTCTGTGTTTCTCAGTATACTACGTAGTACATGCAAATATTGCAGATTATTATAGAAGTAATGAGGTAAACTCTAGAGACGTGTCTCCCAACTCTGACAGGTGGTTTTCTTGCAAAAATAATAACCTTTTCTCATGGCTTTAATAGTCTCTTTTTTCAACACTTGTAAAATCCTACATGACGTTTTTGTTTAATTTTTGTTTTTCTGAGACAGGGTTTCACTATGTAGTCCAAGCTGGCCTTGAACTCAGAACATTGCCCAAGATGGCCTGGAACTCACAGTGATCCTCCTGTCTTAGCCTCCCAAGTGCTAGGATTACAGGAATATGTCACCATACTCGGTATCCCACATGACTTTTTAAATCTGTTATCTTCCTGGGTTGCTGCCTCCTACACTGGAATTCCATAGTCCAAGTTGTTAACATATACTTCCACCCTTTAAAGGAAATACGCACATACACACACAAAACCTCAATGGTCCTAGTGATTTAGTTCATTGTGTTATATTTAAGTAACAAAAAATCTAGCCTTTAAACTTACTACACTTATAGCTGAATAAACAAGTTTGCAATCTTAGTCACAGATTTTAACATTACTCTGGTGTAGTAGAAAACCTAGAAAAATTTAGGAATTACATAACAGCAATCCTACTAAGCAAATTAAATTCAGAATACTCTCGTATCACAATGTTTTATTAAAAGTAAATTGCCAATATTAGAAAAATCATCCAGTGCCTTTTTCTGCTCACAACTGAAATCATTTGGATAGTCATTGAGATGAATTAGAATATGGTTTTAATAACTTTTCCTAAAAATTAATAGAAAACCATCTAGACTTAAACCCAGCTTATCATAATTGCATTAAATGTAAATGAATTACACATTAAAAGGAACAGAAAATAAAACAGGCTTAAAACAAAACAGGACCCAATGAAATGACTGCAAGAAACATGCTTTAAATACAAAGGTACTGAGTGGTTGAAAATACAGCTACAAAAGCTGCCATGCCATCAAAAAAATAGACTTCAGCATATGGGATTTTAATGAATTGGGTGATTTTGTAAGAATGAAAGCATCTGTTAAAAGCTATCTAATAATCTCATGTGTATACACCCAACAAGAACTTCAAAACATGTGAAACACTATTGACATTACTAAAAAGACAAGGATAAGGGCCAGCTACAGTGGTGCACACTTGTAATCAGAAGGCTGAGGTAGGAGGATCACAAGATCAAGGACATCCTGGGCAACTTAGCAAAACCCTGTCTCAAAAGATACAAACAACAAAAATACAGAAGATGAATTCACAATCAGATTTTTATATTCCTCAAGTAAAAATAAATATAAAATGTTGTAATACCTATGAAATATATAATGAACATTTATTGAACTGTGTCACCTGCTGCAAGACTCACATTCTTTTTAAGTATACTAACTTGCTTTTGCTCATCAAAAATGGAAAAACGAGTATTCAGAAAAAAGCAGATACTGATACATAGCAAAGTCATTGTAGTAAAGATTGCTTTTAAAGAAAAAAAGGTTTTCACAAAACCCTTTCACTTTGTGTTTCAACCTAACATAAATTCCATACGTATAATTATTAAGATTGCTTAAGGAATAGGAGAACAATTGCATCATTTTGGGTTTTGTATGTTTCTTAGGTATTTATTGCTCAATCAAGATCATCTGGAAGTCACCGAGATGTTGAAGATGAAGAACTTACAAGAATCTTTGTTATGATACCAAAGTCCTACACGGAAGAAGATCTACGGGAAAAATTTAAGGTATTTATGTTTTCTAATTACCTAGCATTTGTGATGACTCAGTCCTTAAAGGTTGTATAGTTACTAGAAATTGGAAAATAGTAATGGAGTGGCCCCTTGCCATACTTTGTTATGAAAAGATAGAGTCAGAAAAATGAAGCGCAAGACTCAGTGAATTTTAAGTAAGATCACATAATGAGTAGCTGGTAGAGCTAAGACTTGAGCACACTGAGTCTGCCTTCTCCTTTTGATCTTTAAAACTTTGAAGCACTTTCTTACCCTTTCCATCTCCTCTCTGTTACCTGTTATACAGAGGTGAATCAGCCAGGCCTGATCATGTGTGCCATTATTATGTAACACTAATGATGAGCCTATGGTATGTTGACATTTCACACACTGAAAGCTTTTTTTGATTCTCTTTTAGAAAGGTTTATCAGTTGATCTGTTTTTGTCCCAAAATAGGGGACCTCTGCAGGAGTTATATGAAGGAAAAAACTGCACTTCTGAATATAAATAACAGTAAATGAAATTTGAAGATAATTTTAAATGTTTATAGCCATTCAGTTTTATATGCAGTAGTAAACTTCCACAAAAATTAGTAAAAACAGTGTTTAAATTTTTTTGTTATACTTTTTAAATTTTTTTCTACTTATGCTACCAGTACTATGGATCAGGTGGGCAAGAAAGATAAGAAATTAGCAGAAAAAAATAATTGTCAAACTTCCCTGTCGTACCCTAAGTAAGAGTTCAATGAAATGCCTCAAAAATAACATGTCAAAAATATATGTTCCAGATTTCTTATAGTAAGAAAAAATGTTTAAGATTGTTTATGTACAATACTTAAGACTTTATTTATGTACAATAATGACAAATAATTGCAAATAAGAGTTTATGTACAGTAATTAAGTTACTTATTGGGTACACAAAAATTTATTAAAATAAACAATACCAAGAATTTCTATCCAGATTTATTCCAACATTAAAAATAAATATTAGTGCATCTTTCTCAAATAGATTAGTAATATTTTGAGTGATTTAGAGATATACTTTGACTTGTTCTCCTCCAAAATAATACACAATCATTTATGCTCCTGTTAGAAGACAGTTAAACAATTATAGCTAATGTGTATTGAGTGCATAGTATGTCCCACGTTTTAATCCAGCAGTCCAATTTCAGAACCTCTGCTCCTGACTATAACTAAGAATTTGAAGCTACCCAGACCATATACAAGTCTTTTTCTCTCTGTGAATTACCTCCTCTGTGACCTATGCAAATTATTTGATTTCTATAAAGCTCAGCTTTCTACACTGTGAAATAAGCAATAACAATATTTTTGCATCCTTGAATGGTTCCTTTGATTACAAGGAAGGAACTTGTATGTATTAGTCAGCTTTGCCATCACTAGATAAAATATATGACACCCACATCTTAAAGGAGGAGAGGTTTAATTTGGTTCATGTTTTAAGAAAATTTAGTCTGTTGTCAACTGGCTCTAAGACAGAAACATCATGGTTGGAAGAAATGGTTAAGCAAAGCTGCTTAGGCCATGGAGACCAGGAACCAGAACAAGAAAAGACAAGGGACTAGAGATAGCCCCCAGACTATAACACACCCAGAAGTGTGCTCCATTAGTGCCTCAGGTGTATCCCAAAGCCAATCAAGTTGATCCTAACCACCAAATCACCAAAACACATTTTAAAACTATACCTAATCTCCAAATAAAAACATGAGCAACTTTTTAATTTTGCCTAATCTATTATAACTATGCTATGTACAAACAGAAACACAACAATCCCTTCCCAAAAGTCTCCACGATACCACCATTTTTCAAAAGCAGAGTTCAAACTCTTCTGAGACTCAAGGCAAACTCAAATTGAGAACCTCTGTGAAAATTACAAATGTTACATAATCCTAACTACAATGGCACAGGGAAAATATTTCCATTGCAAAAGGGAGGAATAAGGGGACAGAAAAGAATCAGACCGAGTCAAGACTGAGTTCCACCAGGCAAACATTGTTCCCTGTAGTACCATATCTGGGCGTGTGATGGTAAAATGTGAATCAAAGAAGGCTTGAGCAGCCCCTTACCTGTGAGTTGCCAGTTGAAACCCACATAGCCTCTCTCTCGGGCTGGTTCTCATAATCTGCAGCCTTCTTTGGCAGACATTCCATGTTTTTTGCACCTTCAACTTGCTGTGGTCTCTAGTGTACCTTCAACTTCATTCCTACAGATTCGTGTACTGCCCTTGTAGCTTGGTAGTATGATGATTTTTCCTGCTCTGCACAGTGAAGAGCTGTGGGCTCAGAGTGCTTTCTGAACCACGTGGTCAGATCAGTTTACAGCATTGACCCTACTCTGTACACTAGTTTTCTGCATTAGTCAACTGTTTTATTTTTTCCTATTCCTGACCACAATATCGGATACCCACAACTTAGAGGAACAGAAGTTTAAGCATAATACCTGATTACCACAACTTAAAGAAAGAGGGGTTTAATGGACATTCATTTTATGGGGATACAGGCCATGATTTTGGCTGGTTCTGAGGCAGAGGCATAATGGCTGGAAGGCATGGTAGAACAACAATTTTTAGTTATGACAGCTGGCAACCAGAGCAGGGGAATAGTGGCAAGGCAGAAGAGGCAAAAGGCCAGACATAGGCTCCTTGACTCACTGAGATACACCCAAAGTAAGCGCCCAATCCCTTAGGTAGATGCCAAGGCCAATCAAGTTGACATTCCACCCTATTGTCCACAAGGCGTGAGTAATTACACATTTAAAGTTCTTAAATAATCTCTTCAATTACTAATTTTGAGTCCCCTAAGATCATGTCTTTTAACTCTTATAGGTGTATGGAGATATCGAGTATTGCAGCATTATTAAGAATAAAGTCACTGGAGAAAGTAAAGGTTTGGGCTACGTACGATATTTAAAACCATCACAAGCTGCCCAAGCAATAGAAAACTGTGATCGAAGTAAGAATGTTAAAGACTTTCTTTAAAATTCCAATTATTCTAAGTAACTGAATCTAATACTGGTTTTTGCTAACCTATCTAGTAATTTAATCTTAACATTGGGTGTTTAACTATACATAATTCAAAGGTGAAAAATATTTCGGGATAATGGTTAAGCATTCACAGAAGCACTGTTGTGAAGAGAATTCAGAATGACTACATTAAGACAGCAAGTACAGTGCATACTTTAGTTATTTCAGTAGGCTTTCGAAATATATGTATTTCAGAATTTGAGGTATTTGAACTTGATTTACTCTTTTAGTTTTTTTAATACTTATGTCATATTTATTCATTTTTTACCTAAACTCTTAATAGAATTAATTACACTAAGAAACATGTAGGGTAAGTGTAGGATTTCTAAAGTTTCCTAACCTAGATATTTAATTACAGAATTGATTTCAAGCTAAAAATCATAGTCATTGAATCTTTTGCTGTTACTAGTATAAATAATAAAAGACTAAGCGTTTTAAAGATGTCATAAAAATATTCTTTGTCATCATACCACTAACTGCATTGAGTTTTAGAAACAAATTACTGTTTTTCTGTATTATGAAAATTTAGGTTTATAGGAAAGAATTATTAATAGAATTCATAGATACCCTGAAGGTCCACACCAAAATTTCTTTTTTTTCCCCTTTTTTGGTACTAGGAATCGAACTCAGGACCTTGTGCTTACAAGGCAGGCACTGTGCCAACTCAGGCATTTTCCCAGCCCCCAAAATTTCATTTTAGAGCCTTCTGAATTTCCCATTCAGCCAGCTTTCATTGAGTACCTATGCTATACTCATTAATGTGCTAAGTAGAGGAACACATAAAATACGTGGCAATCCTGACGTTTAAAGGTTTTGTATCTACATTGGGCAGCAAGACATAATAGGTGAAAAATACTGAATAATAGAATAATTTTTAAGTGTTCTTCAAAAATAAAAAATCTATCTTATTTGTCTTGCCATCACCCCAAATACCTAGTATGGTGACAGGCCTCAGTAAAGACTTCTTGAGATTTCTTCTGTAGTAACTTCTAGTGTTTATAGTAGACTCAGTAAGAGTTCGCTAAGTGAAAGAAGTATTCAAAAGCGTGTGGGACACTCTGTCAGTGCTGAGCAAGAAGTGCTCCGAGTGAGCAGAGAAACACGTTCAGAGGAGGGGAACAGTGAGAGCAGTGTTAGCCAAGGCGCAAAGCCAGGAATGAACATGTCTTGTTCTTCACGTCAGGGAGACGGTCGCATAAAGCACGGTATCTCTACTGAGAAATTATGAGACGAAGTCAACTGAGTACCTTGGAGCCACATCTGGGAGTTTACACAGAGTTCCAGCCTAGTCCACATTGGGATTCTCTTGTAGTTTGTTTAAACTGACAAAGGTTAGCTGGATTTGGTGTTACAGTCCTGTAATCCCTGCATTCTGGGAGGCTGGGGCAGGAGGATCACAAGTTTCATCCCAGCCTGATTTAGATACTTACCTAATTTAGCAACTTGCCAAGACCTTGTCGGCAAATAAAAAAGAGCTGGGGCTATAGCTCAGTACCAAGGGCCTAGGTTCAATCCTCAATATTGCAAATAATAATAATAAATAAAGCTTACAAGACAGTTGACCTAATCACAGTATTGAGCATAGATTTTCATGGAAGCAATTCAAATCATCCAGTTTTGTTTGAAACCATAGTATATTATGAAAGCTGTGAAACCTTAAATACCATCCATGCATAAGCGTTTTGTTTAAAGTGTCAGAGAGTCCTCCCCATCATTTCTATCTCATGTTTAGACTCCTAGTTAAGAACTCTCGATCCAGCAACAATGAGACTGCTTACAGGACTGTTGTTATTAGTTGAAGAGATTCTAAATTGAAAACAGGCAGAGAAGGTAGAGTAAAAGATAGCATATTCCAAGTGTATTTCAAAGAAAGAATCTTGGTGGCAGGTTAAATGTGAAGAAGCCAGACAGGACTTTGATGTTGAGAAGCGTGGGTGCGTGAATTATGTCATATGCAGTTGAACTGCTTCTTCTACGTCTACATTGACCTATGAGATCCTGTTAGATTTATTGTTTGCCATTTTTCAGAGAGCAAAGAAGTAGGTCTGGTGGAGATGGCCATTGTATAGATTTTGCTTTGCACAATTAGATGATGAAGCTAAGTCAGGCACTAGAAACCATGTATATTTACAGATATGTTAAATTTTCAATGAAACTTGAAATTCCTGGATTCTCTTTTTTCAGGTTTTAGAGCAATCTTGGCTGAACCAAAAAATAAACCATCTGAATCCTCAGAGCAAGATTATTACAGTAACATGAGGCAGGAGGCTTTGGGACATGAACCTAGAATAAATATGTTTCCATTTGGTGAGTAGACTGCTTTTACTTCAATAGTAGATCTACTATCTGCATTCTAAGTTGAGTGTTTTTAACTTTTTTTTCAAGTAATCTGTAAATCTCACCTAGTGAATAAAAATCTTAAATATAGGGTTTTTTCCTTAAAAATGTTGTTCATGACGTTATGTCCTTAATATTTAATGCTCATTTTGTTTAACTTTGCACTGATTATTTGAGCATTATCTATATATTAAACTATGTCAGCACCCCTTTTGAGTGAACTTTTCCTTTATGCAGCTAAGGAAAAAGTATCGAAAACATATGCAGCTATCCCTTCAGTATGAGTTCTAATACTTTGCCTCAAAACTGTGGCTTCTTTCAAATAAGGCTCCAGTAAAGAATGACAAAGGAGAAGCTGGAGGAAGGGGAAAGTGAGTGATGAAAGCAAGGCCTTTACATGTTACTTGCCATAAAATTCTTGGCATGCTTTTCAGTTTTACATACTGAACTTCTTCCTATCCCATCAGACTTTCTGTGATGAACCTGGGTGACAGGGGGAGTTGTGTGCTATCTTCTCCTTGTTCCCTTCTGGTGCTGGTGACCAAAAGCGTAATACAAAAGGCAGCTTCTTTGTTCACTGCAATGGGCTTTTATTTTCTAGTGCATAAAGTGTTATGAGACTTTTTGAATATCAAAACTTAAGATTTTCTGGTTTTTTAAAAATATTGTTGTAGATCAACAGTCTGAATTCCCAAATTTTGACAAGAATGACAACAGAGGCCAGGAAGCTATTTCCAAACGCCTGTCAGTTGTATCAAGAGTTCCTTTCACTGAAGAGCAGCTTTTCAGCATTTTTGACATAGTACCAGGATTGGAGTATTGTGAAGTTCAACGAGATCCTTATTCAAATTATGGTAAAATATTGTCTGTGTTGTTTTTAAATACATTACATTTTGTTAAGATGACTTTTCTCCAATGTCTATTTTTTTTTAAATATCAGATACTGTTTGTGAGACAGGAATTGTATGTTCCATCTCTATTTTAGATTTTAAAATCTATTGCTATCTTAATGAACAAACCTCTGGGGATATATCTCCTTTGCGCAAAGTTATTCATTTAAAAAATATTCTGATGCTCACAAAATAAAACATTCTTTGGTTCAAGTAGCACAAGGAAATACCTCATGATAGCGTTTCTGTTTGTAATCTTTTGATTAATGCCAGGCAGTTTTGCTTGTTCGTGGGAGAATAAGAAATGAGAAGCGGCATGAAGACCCCACACTTAGCATTTCTTCCTGTTCCATAGGCGAACCTGATTCAGTCCTGTTAGAGTGACGTGTGTGTGGAGGGGAAGTAGGGAAATGAGTCTGGGTTGGGGCTGGCAGCCCCAAAGTACCTCAGTCCCTTCACACGGACACTCCAATGTCCCCACTGTTGCCCTGCCCGGCACTTACCTTCTCTCACAGTTCTCCCTCTGAGCCTCCTTTGCGCTGTCTCTGACCTTAGACAAACCTCACCCAGTCATTCTCTGTTTAAGGCTCCGAGGCACACGTGTTGTGTTTCCTGGCACATTTGTTATTACATGTATTTATAATACTGCTTTGTCCCCCATGCCATTCTACTGCCATCTATCTGCCATTTATGAAGTATGTTGAAATGTATTTACTGTGCCTTTTATTTGGTTAGACATGTCTGATGCGTATGTTATTGGAACAGAGATGTTCTGTTTCAGTTCATTTGAAATGGTCATTTGGTTTCTCTTCTAATTTCATTAAAACATTGGATGCTTGGATTTATACAGTAGCATAAAATTTTAGGTGTTTTCCCCAAGATACGTTATATTTTAAATATATCTAAAAACTCTTTTCTTGTGTCACAGGCTCCTGGGCTCTCCAGTATGAAATAGTTTCGCCCTTCAGTGTCAACTTTTTGAATTGAAATCTGTCCCCTTAGCTGAAATCTCCCCCAAGGAATGTGAACTAGGTGACTTTTGTTCTGAGACCTTCTGTTACTTACCTTTTGTTTCTTATACATACACGTTTCCTCTCTCCACTGCTGTACCTCACTGAGTATGTATTTTTTTTTTTTTTTTTTACTATAACACTTCTCTTTTCATTTCCTACCCAGTATGGTAGGGAAAATTTTAAAATTTCAATGTAAGGGGCCCGGCATCTGGCTCAGTGGCACTGCACCTGCTTGGCAAGCATGAGGTCATGAGTTCAATCTCCAGTACCAAAAATAAATAAATAAATAAGAATAAAATAAAATAAAAATTTTTAAATTTAAAATTTCAAAGTAAGTTTCAAAAAATAAAAATGTTGTCTGTAGGTATGCCAGTATATAAAAGTTAAAATCATTACACAGGACATGTTAAAACTCTATTCCCCTCCCCCTAAAAAAGAAACTCCGTTTTCCTACAGATAGCACATTCGTATTTTTTTCCAAAATGTGACTTATGTTTGACTTTCTAAGGATGCTACTGAACCACTCATATATGACAAAACTTTATTATCTGAAACCGTTGATTCTGTATTACTAGTTTGTGAATCAGATTCTTTCACCTTTTAAATATGTTACAATCTGCTGTCTTTTTCACATCTGTATATTCTCTATTTTAGGTCATGGAGTGGTTCAATATTTTAATGTAGCGTCAGCTATTTATGCAAAATACAAGTTACATGGATTTCAGTACCCTCCTGGGAATCGAATAGGTGTTTCCTTCATTGATGACGGGAGTAATGCAACAGAGTAAGTAGCACTCCTGAGTGTCTAAGGACATGATTGTGATTGGAAAACAATTGACCCACAGGGAAGTCACACAAAACAAGTTACTGTTAGAACTGAGCATTTCCACCTCTGTAAATTACCAGTTCTTGTCTCCAGTCTCCTTAGAAAAATGGCCACACAGATGGTAGCTGCACAACTTGCCTCAATGGTGTGGAATAACCCAAGCCAGCAGCAATTTCTGGTAAGTGGGTAACAATGTAACCTTTATAATGCAGTCAACAGAATGAAAGATAAATGTGACCTTTGTTTGTTACCTACTAGGTAAAAAAATGTTATGAGTTGTATTGGAGAGCCACCTAGGTACCACAGTATACATTCTGTAGCTATGGCTGACAATCCCTGAAATGCAGTTCCTCTTTGGCTTACTTTGTACCTACCTCTTCAGCAGCAGTTTGGAGGAAGTTCTGGATCGCAGTTGCCTCAAATCCAGACAGACGTTATACTTCCATCATGCAAAAAAAAAGCCGATCCAGAAACTCCTGTGAAAGAGAGACTTTTTATTGTGTTTAATCCTCATCCTTTACCACTAGATATATTAGAGGATATATTCTGGTAAGATTTTAATTTTATAACATTATATTTTTGTAGTATTATTTAAACTAATGATTTTAATTTTCTCACAGTCTTGAAATTTATTTTATCCAGTACCTTCCAGGTAGAAATGATTTGTTCTTTGGTGTTTAAAATTCCCTATTTGAATCCTGTTTTTCAATTTAGGATCATTTCCTTCCCTTCTTTGCCGACTCAAGTCTACATAGCATTTCCTGTTTTTTGTTTTAAAGAAATAAATTATGTAGAACTGTTTTGAAAAGCTAGATGTATGAAATAAGCAAATACTTTGTCTCTTCATGAAAGATACATCAACATAGACCTGTTTGTCCACTAGAATGTTTTTCATATATTCTGTCCTTCATATTAGTAGTTCAGTTGACCATTATTCATTAAGTATATTCTATTTTGTCAGCACTCTGTTGGATCCAAAATTATTATATAACCATATTGAATAAACAACTACTTGATAGGGAAGAATATATAATAAATATAAACACCAGTTTGTGTTTT
>PVJX010029921.1:0-22486 GCA_004027295.1 Dolichotis patagonum | reverse complement strand
ATATCATATGTGATGATATGAACAGCTGTTTTGAAGAAAACATTATGACAGCTATTGCTGATTTAATATTATCCTTCTTAGAAGTCCTACCATGCTTTTTTTGTTCTACTTCCATTGGTTCTATCTACCACATTGTGTCTTATTGGAATTTGAATATGTGTGATAGTTCAAACAAATTTTTTTCTTTTTTATCAAAAATCAGATATTATAGTACCCATTGATCATTTTCTGTTATTCGGTTCAGAAAGCCCTGTAATTCTTTCACTATATGCATAGCTTTATACTATTGTGTTATGTTTGATATTATTGTAATTGAAACTATGCTCAACTATAGCAGAGTAAGAGATATGGTGTTAGATACTGTTGTCCAGTTGACTTAATGTAAAGTACTGTGTTGCCTATGTTGTCCTCTTCTGATCTGCTCTGTACTGCCCCCTTTTGTTTTATTGTCTTTTAAATTAAAAAAAAATGCTAACAGGAAATACAGAACCCAACGCTAACTATGTTTGTCTTTTTAGTTTCAAGTCTCTATCATGATATATCTAAAGAAAATCAGATTAGACCACACAGTAAGGGACTTTCTTGTGTGTAGGATGAGTGGCTGAAGGTGTCTTCTCATTTGCTACTTCTCTTGGTTTTGCTTATTTACCACTTAGCAGTAGTAGTCAAACAGTCTGCCCAACATGTGCCGTGGTGATTGTCTTGGTCCACCATCCTCCAGCATCACGATCTTCTAGCATATGCCTGCTATCTTCTTATCTTTTGGGGGAGCTCATGTTAAGGAGAAAACCATTTTCAGATCTTTTGTGTCCATTTTCAGACAGAAATTGTTCAAATCTGAGAATGTTTGAGACTGTTTACAGGTCACTGTTTTTCCTTTGCTTCCCTTTAATTGTCTTGTTATATTCAATTTTATTATTTTTGTATGAGGATGAAGCTAAAAAACCTTCTTGAGGTCAACAGTAGATACAAAGCCAGTTATTTCTAGCTATATCACAGAGTGGAATCATCATGATTTGAAATTTACATCTAAAGTATTCCAAGCTTTCAGATATGAAGATGTTGCACTGGTTAATTGAAATACATTATGAATTACGGTTTGAATTTCTCAAGTCACCTCTACTTCTAGTAAGGTCTATAGATAGTTGTTTCTATTTTCTCCAATTTACATATATAGTATAAACTTTGAGTATGTTTATATATTTTTCTGATAGTTTGAAACACTTTGTATATTCTAATGAATAGTTTATTGAATAGAATATGCACAGAAGTTTCTCCTGCATATATATATATATATATATATATATATATATATAAATTTTATGGCATGTCTTTGGAGATACTTGAGAAGATAGGACCTTGTGTTACTCAGATGTCAGAGGTTCCAGGGTCTTTTGGAAACTCTGCCATTAACAAGTGGTATTAATTAACTGAATGGAATCTCTGCTTCTGTTTTCTGATCTATGAATTGATCTATGAATTGTTAAATAAAACTCCCATAAATTTTTATTTCAATTTAAAATTATGATTTTTAGAATAGTTCAGTAGCAGCTTTATTGAAATAACTGCTAATCTATAAAATTAAAATAGTCCTACACAATGTTGAAGATTTAGATAGGAGAGTTAAGATACAATAAACTTTACTAAGAGTTACGGTTACTGTTCAGCTCCAATAATGGAAAATATTGATCTTTACTGTATCATTACTATATGGTAGGCTTTGGATTATATGATTTAAGAATTCATTTTACTTCCATCCCTGTGAAATGAATACAATTATTACTATTATCATTATATACCAAAGAAAACTAAGACAAATAAGAATATCTACTTGTCTATATTCTCAAGCTGATATGCAGAAAAGCTGGGATTTGACCAGCATAGATTTTCTTCAGATTCCAGATTCTTTGACTATGACAGTTTACTGCCACCCTATGGTTTTTCCTTGTCTCTGGCCTTTAGATTTGTCTCATGTATGCAGTAAACATTTATCTTATGGTTTTATTTAAAATGTTTAATGAAAAGGCACTCCAAGTTTTAATATGCTTTCATAGTTAGAAATGTTATAATGTTTATCTATTCATATGATCAAAAATTCCTGAAATTACTGTATTATTATTTGTTTGTTAAGGAGACTGTCTCAGAGAAATTAGACATTTGCTAAGATTTCATGGACAGGTCTTAGAGCTAGGTCTCTATCTTTAGATTTTATGTCTCTATTGGTTGTTACATTAAGCTATTTGTAATATAAACAGTTTGCACAAAGAGAGTGAAAATTATAAACAAAATTTTTAAGCGAATTAGAAAGTTGAATTTCTCAGGTTTACATTCGAATTATGCTGTAGTTTACAACTGTGTTGAAAGAAACAAGACACCCCCTTTTGACTTGGAGAAATCAAGTCATATTTGCATTGATTACTTTCAGAGATATTGAAAATTTACTCTCCAGGACATGCAATAGTGCTTATGCACTCTGCTTTTTAATTAACAATCAGGAGACTAATAGACCAAGAAAAATATTGAATAATCTTGTGGTTGTCAAGTCAAAAAAATATGTCATGTGTAGTAGCTCTGTGCTATCCAAATAACAGGTCAATCAAAAGAATGAAATTGACAGTTACTGGACTGAATGAATGATGAGGGGAAGTCACAGACCTGGGAGCTCCTGCTGCAGCAGCCCAATCACTCCATACTGAGGTTAATAAAAGCTTCTTGTAGTCAGTTGGCTGGAATATTCCAGAGGATGCAGCTCAGTTCTAGATTCTCTTCCATACTTGCTTTCTTCTTGAAGCAGGGTCATCATTTATAGAATGTACTAAAAGCAGCTAATATGCAAATCACTGTGCTAGAAGTCAGGGTTTTAAAAATATAAAATACTATTTTGCTTTATAGAATTATATAGTCATCAGAAAAGACAGATTCAGTAGAGAGTCCTTCAAAATGATAAAACTGATGGAATAATTAAGTATATTGAAAAGTCATTTATATACTTTAGGGAGAATATGAGTCTAAGTTATAACACAAATATAATGCATTTTTAACAAGTAAAGAAATTAAGATATAATCTTCAGAGTAAGAAAAAACTTCAGGAAAAGAAAGATAATTATGGGTGGAAAACAATTCTCAATACCGTAAGAACCCAGAAAAACGTAGGAGTAGCTATTCTATTTGCAGACAATGTGAACATTAGGCCAAAAATGATCAAGAGACAAAAGGTCACTGCATACTTATTAAGGGTAAACTTAAAAAAAAGAGAGATAACAATGACAGATATTTATGCACCAAACACCCAACTACTTAAAACAAATATTAACAGACATGATAAACCAAATAAGCACTAACAAAATTGTAATGGAAAAACTTGATACCCTACTCTCACAGACAGATCAACTAAGCAAAAAATCTACAAAGAAATACTAGATATAAACCAAGCCTCTGAACAATGGGCTTGGTAAACACTTTTACAGAGTGTTCCACTCAAAAATATCAGAATACATATTCTTCTCAGGCGCACATGGGACATTCTCTAAAATAGACCATATATTAGCTGACAAAACATGTCTGATTAAATGTAGAGGAACTGAAATTATCCCATACATACTGTATGACCATAGCACAGTGAAACTGGAAATCACTGAAATCTGCATTAACATATGGAAATTAAACAACATGCTTCTGAACAAACAATGGTTCACAGAGAAAATTAAAGATGCAATTAAACAGTATATATAACTAAACAAAATTGTTGAAACAACATGGCAAAACTTATGTGATGCAATGAAAGCAGTCCTGTGAGAAAAATTTCTAGTGATGAGTTCACACCTCAGGAAAACAGAAAAAGATCAAATACACAATCTAATAGTGAACCTCAAACCTCTAGAAGAAGAAGAAATCAAACCCAAAGCTTATACGAAAGAGGAAATTATAAAGATAAAATAAATTAACGCAATAGAGACTAAGAAAACAATACAAAGAATAAATGAATTGAAAAATTGGTTCTTTAAAAAAATAAATAGAGTTGATAAACCAGTAGTCAACCTCATCAAAAAGAGGAAAAAAAACACACAAATTCAAGCAATTAGGAATGAAAAGGAAGAAATCACAGTGGTTGCCAAGAAATCCAAGAGATTATCAGTACTTACTATAAGGACCTATATTTCAATAAGATGGAAAACACATAAGAAATCAGCAGATTTCTAGACACAATCAAATTGCCAAAACTAAATCAGGAAGATAGAAAAATGCTACATAAACCAGCATCAGCCAATGAAATTGAAAATGTAATTAAAAATTTACTAACAAAGAAAAGCCTAGGCCCTCACAGATTTACTGTTGAATTCTACAAGAAGTTTAGAGAACTAATGCTGAACTCTTTAAAGAAATTGAAAGGGAAACAGTACTTCCAAAATCATTCCTGGAGGCAATTATTACTCTGATTCCAAAATCAGAGAAGAAGGCAACCAGAAAAGAAAACTACCAGCCAGTCTCTCTACAGAACATAGATGCAAAAAAAACTTAATAAGATACTGGTAAACAGAATATAGCAGATCATCAAGAAGATTTCAAATCACAACCAAGTAGGATCCATCCTAGGGATACAGAGATGGTTCAACATAAACAAATCAGTAAATGTAATACAACATATTAACAGAATCAAAGACAAAAATCACATGATCATCTCAATAGATAGAGAAAAGAATTTGACAATGACCAACACCCATTTGTGATAAAAAACCCTGTGGAAAATTGGAATAGATGGTCTTTACATCAATCTTATAAAAGCCATCGATGACAAACCAACAGCCAACATTATTTTAAATGGTCAAAAATTGAAAGCTTTTACTCTAAAATCAGAAACAAGACCAGGATGTCCATTATCACCACTCCTGTTTAATATATATCTGGAAACATTAGCCAGAGCAATTAACAAGAGAAAAAAATAAAAGGAAAAATGATAGGGAACGAAGAAGTTAGATAAGATACTCTACATAAAGACTCTCAAACTCTACCACAAAAAGTCTTGTAGATTTAATATCCAAATTCAGTACTGTAGTGGGTTACAAAGTCAACACTTGAAAATCAATAGCATTCCTGTACACGTGCAACAAACTCACAGAAAGAGAAATTAGGGACAGCACACACTGCACAATAGCATCTAAAAAGTGAAATACTTCAGAATCAATCTAACATAGTATGTAAAAGATCTGTGCAGTGAAAATTCCAGTACTCTTTAAAAAGGGGGTGGGTTGAAGAGGCTATCAGAAAATGAAAAAATATCCCTTGCTCTTGGATAGGAGAACCAACACAGTGAAAATGGCCATACTCTCAAAACTGCTACACGGATTTAATGAAGTCTCAATCAAAATACTGCTAGTATACCTCATAGATCTATAGAATACATTCCTAAAATTGATTTGGAACTAGAAGACACCTAGAATATCCAAAGCAATTCTGGGCAAGAAAGGCAAGTATCACAATTCCAGACCTGAAATTGTACTACTAAAGCTACCATGATAAAATCATCACGGTATTGAAAAAAAAAAGCCTGAGAATCAATGCAAAAGAAAATAAGAGACAGACATAACCAACCCTAAATCTTGGAGAGTGTTGAAGCTGAATATACATGCAGGGCTGTGGCTTGGCCAGAACATGATTGAATTGAGAACTAGAGACACCTCAGGGGGCAAGATAGGCCACAGCTGAGACCACCTGGAGACTTTCTCAGGATAGTTTTTCTTAATTAGCATCATCTGTTGCTCTGAGGGGTCCTTGAACCCCTCCCAAGATCCTGTTCAGGTTTCCTCCATTGTCCATTCAACTCCTTGCCTGTTCTGATTAAATATGGGATGCCTAGCATCAGTTGTCCAGCTGGCTAGCAGTTACAAACTCTGCCAAAGACTTTACTCCTCCTGCAGCCCTAATGACCATGCCATGTGTCCCATTCCTTTGAGCCCTTGCCATGTACCTGTTTGCGGGTCTCAGGATCTAGGCAAGGACCCCAACACCTAAACGCACTCAGTCATCTTATCTTTAACAAAGAAGTCAAACATGTTCCCTGGAAGAAAGATAGCCCCTTTAATAAATTGTACTGGAAAAATTTCCACATGCTAAAGACAAAACTAGATGCATGTCCATCACCATGCACTCAACTAAAGTCAAAATGAATCAAATATCTAAATATTAAAATAGAAACACTAAATTTACCGAAAGAGAAAATATGTAGAAATCTCAAAGACATAGGTGTAGGCAGAGAATTTATGAACAAAACCTAGACTGCAAGAGAAATATTACAAAGAATCAACAAATGGGATCTCATCTTATTAAAAAGTTTCTGCATAACAAAAGAAATTAACAGTGAAATGACAACCCACAGGGTGGCAGGAAATAATAGTAAGTGATTCCCTAGACAGAACATATAAAGAATTGAAAAAATTCAGATTTTCCCATATTCAAAGATCCAATTCAAGAATGGTTATTTGAGATGAATACACACTTCTCAGATGAAGAAATACAAATGACAAATAAATAAATGACAAAAATGTTTGACATGATTGGTCAATCAATATGTGCAAATTAAAACAATGCTGAGGACTCATCTCATCCCAGAAAAATGGCTATTACCAAAAAATTACCTGATAACAAATGCTAGTGAGGCTGTGGCGAAAAAGAAATCCTTCTCCACTGTTGGTGGGAGTGTACACTGGTGGAACCTCCATGGAAATCAGTGTGGAGATTCCTTTAAAAACCAGAATTAGAGGTCCCATTTGACCCAGCTATTCCCCTTCTGAGTATCTTCCAGAAGACTCAAAAATATCCTACCAGAGTGATATATGTGCAACAATGTTTATAGCAGCAGAATTTTTAATGAACTGAATCTTTGAAACAACTAAACTGTCCATCAACTGAGGAATGAGTAAAAAGATGTGGTATTTTTTTATAATGGAGTACTACTGAGCCATAAAAAATAAACTGGAGATATTTATTTATTTATTTATTTATTTACTTACTTATTTACTTAACAGGAGACTTCTAGTTAAGTGGATGCAACTTCAGACCAAACTAGTAAGTGAAATAAATCAAACTTATATATATATTTTTTTTCACTAGTGGGAGAAATTGGAAGAGTAAACAAGATCCAAATGTACAATAGATATTGTAAATTGGGAAGAAACTGTTCAAAGAAAAGACTATGATGGGAGGAAGTATAAAGAAGGAAGGGAAAAAGAAAAACTACATGTGTACACAATATAGTGAAGACTGTTATACAGCTGTTTCTCTTAGTGCATTGAAAAGAAAGGTTTGTGCTAATTTAGCTTGGACAAGATAGCATGCCTATATTTTGTACCTGAATAACCACTATGAAGATAACAATACGCAATGCATTAATTATTGTAACTATCCTACTAATCTGTTTTGAAACTGTTTCATTTTTACTTTTTTTTCTCTTTAAAAATTAAACTTAAATTGATCAGGAAAATAAAAAAAAAGGAAAAGACACAAAAACAAAAGAAAAGACAAACTGTGATGGGAAAAAGAAGGAAGGGAGGGAAAAAGAAAAATACATATTTATACATGAGACAGTTAAGATAGTTATACAGCTAGTTTCTCTGAGTTCATTGAAAAGAAAGATTTGAGTTAATTTGGACAAGATACCATACCTGTATCTTATACTCTGAATACTATGAATACAATGACACACAATGTACTAATCATTGTAACTTTCCTACTATCCTGTTGTGAAACTTTTTTATTGTTATTTTTATTATTTCTTCTCTTTAAAATAAAAAAGATAACTGCTGTGAAATACACAGCACAGCTGTGAATAACATTCACATGTATGTGATAATGTACAAAGAATAGTTATCTGTCCACAGTGCTAAATAAATACACTGGCAAAATGGAGAGACAGGAAGCATGCACCAGTAGACCAAGTAATATCCATAAAAATTACAACCTTATTAAATATATATTGAGCCTTATATAAAGAGATTTGGAAATGCATCATTCATAAACAAGTCACTTCTTAAGGTGCTCTATTATATTGTATTCTTGTTGTACATTGACAGACTGCTATTACCTGGAACCTAATACATTTTAATGCAGAATACACTGGTGAGTGTTGTAGCACAGTAAATTTAATTGCATATTTTGAGATTTTGAACAAATATTGTGGAAAATAGGAAAAAGTATCCAATATTTTGGTGAGATTGACTATATAAAAACAAATTACAAGGATACAAGGTATTAGAACTATTTTCCAAGCCACTTTTTAGCTAAAAGTGATAATTTTCTTTATTAAAAAGTTTTAATTGGCACACAGTTATCATATGTATTTATGAAGTACAATACAGTGTGGTATTTTGACACATATATACAATGTTAAGTGATTGAGTCAGACCAATTAACACATGTATCACCTCACATACTTTTCACTTCTTCATGGCGAGAACATTTAAAGTCTATTTTTTAAACAATTTAAAAAAGTACAGTACGAGATTATTAACTATGGTCAATTTACTAGGAAATAGATCACCAGGACGTACTACCCTCATCTAACTGAAGCTTTATGTGCTTGACTAACATTTCCTTCTAGACCACCCTTTACTGCTCTCAGCCTTTGGTAATCACCACCTTCCTCTCTACTCTAGGACTTTGGCATTTTACAAAATCCACACAGATTGTATGCAAGATCATTCAACATGTATTTTCCTATACCTAGCCTATTTCCCTTCATGAGTCATCCAGGCTGGTCCATATTGCCACAAGTGGTAGAACTTTCTTCTTTTCAAAGGTTAAACAGCATTGTATTTTGTTTATGTGACACTTCAAAATCCATTCACCATTAATAGGAATTTAAGTTGTTTCCATATTTTTGCAGTTGTGAGTAACATAACGACAAACACTGGAGTGCAGATATCTCTCTGAAATATAAATTTTATTTTCTTTGAATATAGAAAATTTAAAAATATGATGAGTGTTTACATTAAACATAAATTTATTATAGTAAAAGATGAATTGCCATTAATCCCCTCAAAGTTCTCCTGCTCACTTCAAACATAGTTTTCTCCCTAATACTTCTAATTGTTTTTGAAAATAGCCATTCTTACATGAGTGAAGTGACATTTTGTGTTTTTAATTTGCACTTTCCAGATGACTGGTGATGCTGAGCAGTGTTTGATAAATCTGTTGATCATATTTATTTTTTCTAGAAACATCTTTTGCTGCACAAATAATACTATGAATTTTGGTACTCATACTATACAAGAATGCACTGAAATGACAGGAGAGACATAAAACCATCTCAGATTAACTGATCAGAAGTTCGGGTGGATGGAATTTGCACAACAGTTGTTCCTTGTTAGAGCTGCAGAATGTTTTATATATGTATGGCATATTTTGTTAAACTGTTTCAGGAATCTTCTTTTGTTTCTAATTACTTTAAATGAGCTCTGTTTTTTATTTTTACTTTTTTATTATAATTTATTAATATAGGCATTTTTTAATCCAATCTTTGGGATTTACTGTCCTCATCAAAAATTAGATCTATGTCTTTCATACATTCCAAAAAATTTAATCATTACTTAAAAATCATCTATTTATGGCTCCAACCATATATTTAATTTTTAGAATCTGTACTCCTAGTTTCATAAGTTTACTTTGGAACTCTTAGTTTCATTCTAGGAATTTTCTTTCATTTACTGATTACACCAGTTTGTTACTGCTGCATAACAAACCATCTTAAAACTCAGTGGCTTAAAACAAAAAGAATGTGTTATGGCTCATGAAACAGGTCTGCAAGCTGGACTTGTTTGGTCTGATGTATGTATCGTATGTAGCCGTGGGTTGGTTAAGTAGCTTTGTTGATTTTGCCCAAAAATGTCTGAAGGCCCATCTGGGATGCCTCAGTCTGGTTTCACATAGTTTCCTGTCCCTCACTGAGATAGGATGTACATGTTGTGGCATTTGAGACACCGTGCAGCAAGGCTCATGGAGGCCTGTGCTCGAACTGGCAAGTCACCAGGTTTCATTATTGATTTTGTGAGCTGTCCACATTTTGTCTTTCAGAGCCTCATACCATAAAAAGATATTAAAACTTAAATTTTAAAATTGTATTATTATAAAGATAATTATAAGCCAGGCTGAACTCACTGTGGTATAGTCACCTTTCTTCTGCTTTCAAAAGAAATTAGGATAAAAACATTTTTGTGAGTTCATAAAATTAGCGTAGGCCCCAGGCCTTCTAGGTATGGTGACCATCATGCCTGATTCGTGTTGGTTCAGCACTGTCACTTCCACCACACTGTATTACCTAAGTTAATCATGAGGTGAGCCCTGACCCCAGCATTTTCTGAGAAGGTCGTGAAGTCATGTTGCAAAAGCTATAAATATCGGGGTGAGAGGGGAAAGAAGAAATTAGCTCATTTTTTAATCATTTTGCCACATCAATTCTCTCTTCCTGTATTTTTAATCTATTTAGTTCATCTGCTTGGGTGTTTCTTCCTATAACTAAAGTTACTATTTTCTTCTTTTGTTTCCAAAAAGTATTTAAAACATACTTATTTTATATTTTGATTATAATAATTATAATACTTTAAGAGCTTACAAATCTAATGTGCTGTTTTGTTTGACCTAGCTCTTGCTCTTGGGGGCTTGTTTTTTTTTATGGCTTGGTAACCTTGGTTTGGTGGTATGTTCATTTGCTTTTGTTTGTGCCAGTTGCCTGGGATATTAAACATAGAACCATGTGACATTTACTTCTTGGTTTGGAGTTTCTTGTTCATCCATAGACCAAGTAGGTGATGTGAATTAAACTGCCAGTCCATTCGGGTGCATCTAATCCCCTGGGGAGATGTTTTTCCCTCATCTGGAGTTGAAGCATAACAGTAAAGTTTCTACGACACCTTCTCTCTTTCAAAAGCTGGTAAATTTTCCTCCAGTGACCTTTTTTTCTCTTAATTTTTCTCGAAAGACTTTTGCAAAACACAACTGTAAATTCTTTTTATTGACAAAAGCCGTGAGGAAACCAACTCTCTAAAGCTGTCTCACTGCTCTAGTTTTGGCAAACTTTTTTTTCCTTTCCTTCAGGTAGTCTTTCAAAGAGTTTCTTGTGAGCTTGTCTGTCTCTGTATTACATTATTTTTTAGTTTGTTGTATCTCTCATTTTTAAGTATTCTGGAGTTGGAGGACTTTACAAACACATAGCCTTCTAAAATGCTTTTGCTTTAGCACACAGACAAAAAAAGCAGTGTAGCTGCAAACTAAACTTGAAGAATAGGTAACGCACTGAGTACCTGGGCAAGCTGTTGCAAGAAGTCAGGTAAAACTCTCTTCAGCTTCTTTGTAGACCTTGTTATTACTTCTTCTTGTTTTGTTTTAATCTGTCCATGTGCAGTGAGATAATACGTGGGCTTGTATTCCTCTTGACTGTCCATTCCTTCCACATACCATTTCTAATCTTGTTGGGTCTCCTTTCTGGTGCATGGCATTTTTCTGAAAATATGATTTTCTATTAGATGTTATTTGGCCTTCATCTTCTCCTCCAAAGGTTTTGTTTATTTTATCCTGATAAGAAATTAAAAATAAGACATTGGTATGAAACCATGTTTATCTGCTTGTGGTTGGAGATTAATTAATGTTCACTTAGAGAAAGATATGGGTTTTAGGTGCTATTTCTGATATTTAATTATACATGACTATAAGGTTATCATTTATATTTTCTAAGCTTTATTATTTATAACCAGAAAACATTTCCTAGATTTTTCAAAGGTTTAAAAGGTCATATTATATCAAGTATATAAAAGTACTTTTTGAATTTTCATGTGCCAAGTAAAAGGAAATACTAATATTTAATACTACCTATTTTAATTTGACAAAGAGATACAGATATAAAATCAATGACTGAAAAAACCCCACAGCAAATCATGACCCCTTATTTCAATGTCCTGATAAGAAGGGATTATGCAGCACAAAAGAAAAAAGGATACCTGCAAATAGTCAGTCATGAGATGAAGTGACTAGAATTAGAGGAATTTGTACAGATAGAACCTCACATTTCCCTGGCTTGGAGGTGATGGACACTTTCACCAAGAAATGTTTCTTTGCAAAAGGAGGGATTCCCTAGGCATAGTTGAAAAATTAATTATTCAAGGTGAATAGCAATTTTCTGGCAGAATAACTCATTTAAAAGAATAAATAAAACTTCCAAGCAAACAGAAAATCATAAATGACAGTGATCCAGGTCAGTCTACTACCTTGGCAGGCAAATTAATACATGGTAATGAAGAAATCCAATTCAGTGTCATTTGCTGAAGGAGAAAAGTCAGAATTTTATATGCTGTAGAGAGGGAGTTCATAGCTACACTAGATGGAAAGCTAACACTCGTGAGGATGGAAAGAGTCCACAGGTCTGTGTATACTTGTTTAAAATAGTCTCATTTTTCAATTTTCAGGAAAGTGTCTTCAATTAGGTCCAATAAAGATCTGGCATTCAGGTCATGCAAAGTTCAGAGAAACTTCAGTGGGTTGGAGCCAGCCCGGATGAAATATAGCCCTTTTATACTCCTAAGCAAATGCTGCAGGAAGTGAGTGGAAAATTTTTTTATTCACATTGGGCTGGAGAAGATGTTGCACATCAAGTGATGTAAACCATGCTCCTAGACTGCCTTGCTAGTGAAATGCAGTCTGTGGACCAGAGCATAGGCATTACTGAGTGCTTACTGAAAATATAGGTTTTGTTTTTTTAATTTCCCACTCCAATTCTAATGAATGAGAATCTATGTTTTAATAGCATCTTCAGGTTTTCCCCACACATACATTAAAGAAAGAACAGTCATTTTAAGAGAAAGCTGTAGAATGGCGGTTCTCCAACTTTACTGTGAAAACAGAATTAATTGAGTGTTAAGAGCCACACATTTACTGAAGTCCATGAGGGCCTGGACCTTTGTAACTCTTCCATGTTTCCTCAGAGAATCTGATACTGCAAAAACTAGAGGACCAGAGTTTTAGAGCATGAACCTCTTTCTTCTTTTTGGAATTCATAAATTAAAAAATCTGTGAGAAGTGTTTTCTTTAGTAATAAAGCTCTGATTGTAAAACTGAATCAATCCAGATGTGCTATTTTAATTGGAATGCCACTAGAATTTGTGGAATTTAAAATTTGTACCACTTCAATACATATCTGGTACAAAAAAGTTTTTTCTTAAGAAAAAGATACTATATTTTAAGACTATTTCAATAAAGATAATTTTGTACTAAGAAACAAATTTTTAATTCTATGGAAGTAGCTACTTTATTGCCTGGAGTGGTTAAAAGAATAAACTCAAATTTATATTTAAAAAATTTCTCTATGTATTACATATGAAGTTATTATCTTTCTCTATATTTGACAAATTAGAAGTTCCTTTTTCAGTTAATGAGAAACTAACTTCAGTCTTAAAAGTTTATTTTATAAAAGAGTAAATTTTGGTGTGTCATGCGTGAAATCCATTTTAGCCATGAAATTACAAGTTTTATTTCACCACTTCTCTCTAGGGCACCCTGGTGCTGGCATCAGGAAGAATGATGTCATGTGCTTTCAATAAGAACAACTGCCGTCAAATGTAGGAAATTATTTGGTTATTTCCTTTACTGGATACAAAATCTTATATTTATTAGTCATTTAATTATGAATTCAGAAATGAATTTGTGATGCTAGAAGAACAATATTCATTAATAAGGGAAATGAGCAATGCACAAAATTTTCTAATAGGTCCAGCCCTTCTATTTCCTGCATGGTAAACTTTTGTGAAGGAAATATGCTTTAGAAAGATAAGTAGTTCCAATGGAAATGTAATTTGTAATTTATCCCTAAATAGATTCAACATGGTCTGAGACAACTGTTTCAAGAAGTATATTCAATCCTAGGTCATTGTTATAATATACTTCTCAGACCATAAAATCCTCATTTTGCTTTTCAAAGCATTAGGCCATTTATAACATTCCTTTTTCCAATGAGGAAAGCCACAAGCTAGAAAACCAGATAAATTTAGTTATTTGCAGATACAAGAAAAAAATGGTCCTCTCAACTTTGTAATGGAAAACTTGTATAATTTGATTCATACCTAAATAATACATTTTCAAAAAGAAAGTGGAATATTGTAAAGAACAATAAAAAGCTTTAAATATTTGTAGACTTTTGGATGCAGTTATTCCAAATTAAGATCTTTATCCTAAAGAAATTGTCAATAATGTACATAATGATCTATGTGTAAGAATGTATTTTGCAATACTAAGAAACATGAAAATGTTAATCTCTATTTCTGACTTCTGACTCTTAACAGCTTCAATTCAAACCTGACAATGCCTTCCATTTAATGAAACAATCACAGAATCCATGGGTTAGGATGCACACATTTGTGTGTGTGTGTGGGGGGGTGATGAGGGTGTGATTCTCTTGCCTAATTGTATGTTAATGGCATGGGCATTGGAGATAGATGACTAATTTTTGTTTTATTCTAAAAGCTGAAATTGAATATATGTGTACTCTATTAAACCACTCCAGTTTTCTCATGAATTCAGTGGAAATAATTATATTAATGTCACTGGGTTCATTGTAAAGACGGTAGAGAAGAAGGTAAGTACTGAGGAAAGATGCTGTGGAAAGGAAAGGGGAGTGAGGTCATTAGGCAGGGGAAAGAGGAGAACAGAATTGGGAGGCTATGGGGGATGAAAGACCACATTCACCTGCATGGGTTTGGAATACTTATTTTCTTTTTTGGTTTTGTTTTTGGTACCAGAAATCGAACTCATGACCTCACACTTGCCAGGAAGCACTGTGCTGCTCAGCTGTATTCTTGGCGTTGCTATGTTCTTTAAGACACGGATCAGTTAAAATTTGAAGATCTTAGTATATTCAACAATTCCACTCTGGAAAATGAACCCATAGCTCAATAAAGAACATGCAAGAACTTCAGTTTTTAGTGGTATTAGGGCATCATGGGGAAATGAAGGTGTTTCCTATCAAAGCCGGATATGCATGTTTTCTCAGATTGGTTAGTAGTGGGGAGCAATTCTGGAATAGCCAGAAATTATTTCATGTGGTAGATGACTGTGGGAAATGTGTGACTAATGCACACTCAGTGAGCCAAATCACATTTAGGCAGCTAACAACTTGGCTAATATGTCTGCTTTGTGTGCGTCTGATAACACAAGATGAGGATATTGTATTATAGGCTTTGAATAATCATTACCAGGCCATTAGGTCAAAGGAATCATGAAAATGAAATAGCCAATGAATATATCATCATGATTCAATCAACAGGCATGAAAACCCATAATTGCAAAACAACAAGGGCAATTCTATTAGTTTTGTTAATAAAAAATCTTGATGTATGCAAAATGAAGTTCTTTAATTTTCAGAGAATAAGATGAGGTTGAACCCCTACATCTCCTCTAGGACAGTGTCTTTGAATTTCATATAATCCATTAATAAACCATGGACTCAAAAGTTTGGGTTCCATCCAGAATTTTAAAAATAAAGTGGAGAGAAATCAAACACAGCATCACCTACAGAAAGGGTAAATATTGACATCCAAGATTGTTTTTTCTCTCTGTGGCAACAAACATATATCTTACTGAAGACCATTTACCAAATTACTCAAGAAGACCAGGGCTTCATAAGCTGAGGCTACTGAATAGTGATTTTTAGACTTGACTGGAAAGAAAATATCACACTTATTTTCATTAATAGTGAACCTCTAAAATTAGTATTAATTTCAATGATTACAGGCAAAATAAAACAAAACCCCAACATTAATATTGGCAATACAGAGAGAGAGGGAGAGAGAGAGACTAAAGGAGACTATAGACTGAAATGTCTAAGCCAACAACTGTGATTAACTCTTCTTTGGGTCTCCAGAATTTACCCTACTGTGCAGAGCAGTTTGTTCTCAAAAATGATCTCTATACAACATTGTACTGTGAAAGTGACATTTTTGAAGTAATAAATTATGACTTCATAGAAAAGTGACTATTGAATGAGCTCATAAAATGAATAGAAAGAAAATAGGAATAGTATGCATAACCTGAATGGCAAAAAATATTTCTATTATAAAAAATTATGAATTCTAATGGATGAAAGCTCTACATGTGACGGAGCATAAAAGACACTAAAAGTGTTACCAATACAGCAAGTTGGAGAATTTTGATTATGTTAAATCTAATAAGTTATCTGATCAAAAATAGCACAAAACTCTCTCAACAGGATCAAATAGCTATAAAATTATCTACATGGAATATAAAATTGGCAACTGTATAAAGCAAATATTGACAAACCTAAAGTAAGAAATAGATGCCAGTACAGCAATAGGAATAGTATAGTAATAGTAAGGGAGTTCAATAAATAGCTTTCAACAACCATAAAAAATTCCTACAGAAACAGTGAAATTGAATTGTAATTTAGAGCAAAGGACTCAACAGATATATATATGACATTTAATTTAACAGTATCAGAATGTACTTTTCTCAAATGCACATGAAACATTTTCCAGGATATAGCATATGTTGAGACACAAATTACATATTAAAAAGTAAGATTAAGATTACATTAATCCTTCCTGAATACAATCATATGAAACTAGAAATCAATAGGAAAAACCTAGAAAATTCAAAGATATTTAAAAATCAGTCAATATATTTTAGAACAACCACTCAGTCAAAAAAAAAATCAAAAGAGAAAACAAACAATAAAATGGAAATACAACTTGCCAAGACCTGTGGAATGCTACAAAAGCTATTCTGGGAGAACATTTTATAATTCTCCTAAACACCTAAATTAAGAAAAAGGGAAAATATGAACTTAACTTTACAACAAAGAGAACTTTTAGAAGGAGGAATCAACCAAAAACAATCTAAGTGGCCATTAATGGGTTACTAATGTGAGCCAGTGTAAGAGTGTGCTAATGACAAATATAGGGTGTGTTTGTGTGTCTGTGTGTCTGTGTGTGTGTGTCAAGAAAAATTAGCCTTAAGAAAGAAGGAAAGTCTGTCATTGGCAACATGCTTGAGCCTGGAAGACATAGTGCTAAGGAAAATAAGACAGGCACAGAAAGACAAATACAGTATAGTATCATTTTTATGTGGAATCTAACAAAGTCAGAATCATAGAAATAGGCCATAGGATGGTAGTAATCTGGGCTGAGTAGTGGGGAAAATGGGAAGATATTGGTAGAAGCTTGTGATTTTTCATTTATATGATGAATAAATTCTGTACAGAAGAGTGACTATATCTAATAATGCATTGAATACTTGAAATTTGCTAAGAGACTAGATCTAAAATGATCTTGCTACACATACACATATGTACACATACTTCATTATGTGAAGTGAATGATAAGTTAATTAGCTTAAGTACGGTCATCATTTTACAATGTGTATTATAAACTTTGTTTTGCACATCATACATAAATAGTATAATTGTATTTATTGATCAAATCTTAACATATATGAGAGGTACATCATACAAAAGAGAAAAATAACCCATTGCACTACAGTATTTTGTGTATATATATATATATATATATATATATAATGAGTTGATAAGTAGATTACATAAACAATTCTTATAGATCTATAAGGAAAAAAATATAATTATGAAAAGATTGGCAATCCATTTTCTTAAAGGAAAACTGAAAATGAGACTTAAAACTGCACATAAAAGTAGTCAATAAAAAGTAAAAATACTAAACTTCATTAATAATCAAGGAAATGTCAATTAAGACCAAAATTAGTTAGATCAAAGTTGGAAAAATAAAAATATCTGATAATTTTAAGCACTGGTATAATGGAAACATTAGAAATTCTCATCCTCTGTTAACAAAATTATAAACTGAAATGGTAATTTCCAAAATCCTTTGGTATTATCTATTATGGTTTTTATGAGATAGGGGGCTTTGAAATGATTCGTTATTTTATCTGGACAAGGTCTACAGAAATAGATAAAGATTAGTAGAATAGTATTGACTTACAAAGTAGATAGCTCCAAAACAGGACACACCTCTTTTACAAAGTGGAAAGGTCCACATTTTCTAATAGATTATTACTTTTCTTGCTATAAAGGTTAATAAACTGACCTGAAATCTAGGTAAATACAGACATGCCCAAAGAGAAATTAAGATATAAACAGTTGTTTATCTGAAGGACAGCCTTAGAGAAACAGATACCAAACACTCTAGAAAATAGACTCAGCAGTTTTATGAGTTGGTAAAAGCTGAATGTGAGAGAATAGAGCCCTTTGAGCTGTGGATTAATGGAAATTCACCCTTGTACTCTCTTCTCTGTGAACGTTCATTGGGTGCTCAAAAATATTTGGAGGATTTTTGAAGAATGGGTAGAGAAAGTCTCTCTGTCCATTTGTGCTGTAGTAGCAACATGACTGAGTGATTTTTAAAGAATAACATGTATTTTCTCACAGCTCTTGTGAGTAGAAAATGTAAAATTAAGAATCCAAGAGGATTAGTGTCTGATGAAGACCTCCTCACACATGGTACTACCTAGATGTTCTTATGTGGCAGGAGATTAAAAGACAGGAATTATGTCCACGTGCCCTTTGGTAAGGATATTTATCCCATCTGTAAGGGCTCCATTACATGGCCTAATCCCTTCCCAAAGGCCCCCACCTCCTAATACTCTCACCTTTGTCCTTTTGTTTCAACACCGAATTTGGGGAATACACTCAGCATGGCTCTTGGCAGTCTCATAAAAAGCAGGGATTCTTCTCTCCTGTCCCTAATATGAAACAAAAGCCATAAGCTACTACAAGAAGAATGGCAAACATGGTGTGTTTCTGGGCGCAGAGAAATTGCTTCTGAGGGAAGGAACAGAAAATACACAGACACACACAGAGGTATGCACATGTGTGTACCTACCTCTTCTTTGAATGGGACAAGAAGACACCATATGTCTATACCAGCAGAAATCATTTACTCCTGAAAGGAACACAGAATCACTAGAACACCCCATCCCTAAAACCGAGATTCTCTTTTTTCTCTAAGACTGAGCTTAAACTGGGACAGTAGAATATGGCATTGTCCTTCAGTTCATTTCTAACCACCAAGGTAATAAACCACGTAAAAAATAATAGTAGCTCACTGATGGGTGAGAGTCATAACATGGACAGGGAACTTCTCTGTCATACACGCACATAGAAAAACTGTAAAACTGACAATGGAAGAGAAACAGTGAGAAAAATACTATGGAACCAGGTCTGACCTACAGGTAATGCTGAACGAATTTGAAATTTATAGTGCCCTAAGGATAACTATAAAAACAGCATATCCCCAAGCCAGCTCCTTTTCTGTCTAAATTGAATCAACCCGTCAATTCCAAACTAAGGGTTAAGTAAAGGGTAGCATGTTCATTTATAGCCTTATATACCTCTCTGTTTTATTTTATTTTTTTACTTATGTGTTTTCAACTTCTATAGCAAAATATCTGAGAATAATTTAAAAAGACGAAGTTTAGTTGGAATTGTGGTTCCTGAGGAAGGAAAGTCCAAGATCTGGCTGGCAAATACAGTGAAGGCCTCAGGATGCATCATAAGATGTCAGGTGGCATCACGTGGCGTGAGCTCAGATAAGCAAGGAAAGAAGATTTAAGAGGAAAATGAAAACCTGAGGATTATACCTGCTTCATTCCAGTTCATCCTTACAGTCACTACTCCAGCCCTAAGTGAGCTATGGCATCATCTTCTAACACCACTTCATGGAGGAATGAAACCTCAAATGAGTTTTGATTGACAAAAAGTATATTCCAGCTGTGCTGCTGTCCTCCACAAAGCATCCAGCTTTCAGCCTAAAGCTGGAAAACGCAAAAGAGCAAGAAATGTACAACATACTAGGAAGAGGCCAAACAACTAAGTTTAGAAGTGATTCAGATGTTGAAAACTATATAGATTTAAAATATCCCTAGTTAGTATGGAAAATATTTTGCTTTCCTTAATTTTTTAAAGATATTTTTATTCTCTATTGGAATTTGGGTTGACAATTTGTTTCACTGTTTGTTCTTTCAACACATTAACAGTATTAGTCCATTGTCTTTTTGTCTTGCATAATTTCTAATGAGATGTCTACTGTAATTGTTGTATTTGTTTCCCTAGGTGAATTTATTTTTACGGCTGGCCTTGAGAGCTTTTCTTTAATCTTTGATAGTATAAAAGGTGGGAAAATGATGGAGATTTTCAGCAAAGAGATGGAAACGATATAAGTATGAAATTGAATAGAAATGAAAGGCATGGTAACAGATAAGGAATGACTCTGAGATAGTAGACTGAACACTGTCAAGAACAGAATCAAAGAAATTGATGATAGATCATTAGATATTATTCAGACTGACACATAAGAGAAAAAAATGAAAAAAGCAATGGAGCATCCAGGAGATGTGGGACAATGTCAGAAAGTCTAACATACATATAACAATATAATAAAAAAAGGAAAGGATTGGGCAGAAGAAAATATTTCAAAAGAAAACCACAAAAAATGACCCAAATAAGGAAATCATCAGATAGTCCAAAACTTAAGCATCCAAATGCTAAATATTTGTGTAGTTAATTAACTAACTTAATCAAACATATAGACATGTTGTATCTAAACTTAAAATTAAAGCATTATCAATGGTATAAAGAAAATAAAAGTTAATATTTTTATATCTTAATTGCCCTAAAAAGCAAAAATAAAGCCATATTGTGTTTATGGCACAAATAGAAGAAGTTTGTGATCATAATAGCTGAAACAATTGAGAGTTTACTACTATAATGTTTTTAGTTTTGTATATTTTTATTATTTTAAAGCAAAAATTAAAAATAAAACAAGAGTTCCAAAACAGGCTTGTAGGAGGGTAACAATAATTAATACATTGCATATTGTTATCTTCATAGTGATTACTCAGAGAAAAAGGTATATGCATGCAATAATCGTCTAAACAATACTAGCACAGACCTTTTGTAATGTTTTTATACTACGATGTTAAGGAGTATAAATTTGTTTGAATGTACAATATCAAAAATATATCCAAGCAAAAATAAAAAAAGATTTTTGAGCGATACAAATCAATAGGGCATACATTTTTCAGTTCCAAGCATCCATTGCAGGCCCATTCATCTTCTTTGTCACCAACGCTTAACTATAGTCCCAGTACCCTTGGAATTCAATGGTATTTCATAAGTATTTGCCTTAAAGATATTTTTGTATTGGAAATGTACACAGTAAAATGCTTCTAAATGTATAAATCATTTTAAAAACTCAGAATAACATGAAGCGTCATGATTTGACAAATCTCAATGATAGGTATGCAGATTTTCACTATCTTTTTCTTCAATTTTCTATGTTATTTGTAATCTTTTTTTTAAAGATAAAAGGTATAGTGGTATTATGGGAACTAATTTATAGTACATAATTGGGTAAAAGAGGTATAGATCTTCATAGTATCAGGGAGCAGTTCCAGGGTCTTTTTCAGAATGCAAAGGAACAAAATTTGTCTTTCAGAATTGTTACTCAGGTACTAGTGTAGTAAGAGACACCTTTGCCAAATCAAAACTTTATTGAGGATTCCATCTTCTGTTTTAAAAAATCATGCTTGTTTCTCCCAATTGAGGTGCATTTATGTGATGGTTTAATGGCTTTGGAGTTGAGCAAATTAACTTAGAATTTTCATTCATGCCTTTAAATATGTCATTTTGGACCATTCAATGTTAGCAGTAACTTTCTAACCATTAGAAATCCTGCATATTAGCTTACAGATTATTGGGAGAGTTGAATGAAATAATAGGCATAAAGTATTATCATGTCTAATGCTTAGAAAGCACGTATCAAGAGTTAGTTGCTTTTGTTATTCTTTGGTAAATAACCACTAAATTGAATGAAGTAGAACTCCACAATGTAAAGTTTAGGGTTCTGGGATGACCTTATTAAGTTAACCAACTATTAAGCTTTCTCTCTATAATAATCAAATAAGGATAGAACTATATTTTCTTCCTATTCTTTCTTATGAGTTTAACCATATCTCCTTGTATATTACTTTTAGCTGCATAAAAATTGTTCTAAAATTTAATTGCTTTTATGTCTGAGTGCACAAATTTTAGTATTAGCAATTTACTATGAGTTTAGTTAGTAGTTCTTCATCTGTCTTTGTACATTCTTCTCATACCCATGTGACAGTTGACGGTGCTATAGTCTAGCAGGGGCCTAGACTGTCATTTGCAATGAATGCTAGGATGATGAACCTGACTATGTCACATGTCTCTCATCACACATCAGGTCACTCCAGACTTGTCCACATGGCATCAGTTTTAAGAGTTCCAAGATCAGCAAGAGAGGGTGAACCCCAATGTAGAAGCATTCTTGAGACCCATGTGCAACAGACTTGTTTACTTCTCATTGTCTAATGGAGTTAACTGGCTAACTCAGACCCATGGGGTGAGAAGTAGACTCATAATTTTGACAGGAGATTCTGCAAA
>PVJX010029920.1:0-22499 GCA_004027295.1 Dolichotis patagonum | reverse complement strand
ATACGATCTGACATACATCAGGAAGCTGCTTCCTACACCAATGTCTTCAAGAGTTCTACTTGTGTTCTCTTCCTGTAGATTTACCATGTCTGTTTTAATATTTAGATCAGTTGGTCCAGCTGATTATATATTTTGAATTTTATTATTTGTCTTAAAAATTGCAAAGGGAATTTAATGTAAGTATGGTTTGGGCTTTAATTTCTCTATTGAGACACTCCTAATATTATGCATAGCATACTTTTCTAGCTTTTGCAGAAGGATGTCCTTTTCATTTTTGGATATTCAGGATTATTCTCAATTTACTGAAGAGTCAAAAGCCTCCCCTCCTAGTACCATTACCTTAAAGTTTAGGATTTTAACACTGGAAATTTAAGGGAGTAAGGAAATTCAGACTGTAAAAGTGGGTAGTATACTTGAAAAAACAGTCCATGTCAGGCAATAGATCAGATGTACATTTTTCTAGGGAAAGAAGATTTCTAATCCCTTTTTCTTCTTATCACCAAAGAGTTCAGGCCATGAAGATTGAGTCTGAAAATATCATATTATTCAAAAGACAGTTTTCAGGGCCAGGGATTTAACTCAGTGCACAAGTGACTACCTGGCAAGTGTGAGGTCATGAGTTCAATTCCCAGTACCAAATAACCCCCAAACAAACAAATAAAAACAGGTTGCATTCAAAAATCATCATTATACCGGTGACTATGTACAAAAATGAGTGCCTTTTCTACTAACAAACAAGTGAATATGTTGTTTTTGCCATTCATTTATTGTTCCTGAATAAATAAAGCTGTCTGGCTCTTACTCTTAATTAGGTGCCCAAGACATAATGCCCTATGTTTCCTCATTACAACTGCTTTGGAGTGTTTTTTTGTCTATCTTCTTTCATATTCTATTAGATCCAAGAAAAAGCAGACCAGGTGCATTATTTTTAACCATAATATTTTAAGTTTCCAGAAGAGTGGATGGTATGATATAGATATTTAATAATTATTTCTGTATTAGGTTAATATATCAAAACTTTCCCACTAGTGATGTAAAATAAAGTTCAGGAGTGTTTCCTTTAATTCTGCCATTTTGTAAAATGTGAAAAGTAGAATATTGACCTCTGAATAGTGTTTTATGTTACCAAGAAAAATAACAAATTTAATAATAATTGTTTTTTTAAAATACATTTTCACTGTATAAAAAATAGGATAAAAAATACAACTTGAATCAGTGACACTCCTGAATCTCCTTTAGGTCATCTTGATAAAACAGAACTTAGATTTTATCTTATCACATTAATTCATTTTATTTCTATTTATGTATGAGTAGTCAAACCTAGCTGACATCTGATATGTAACATGAAAATTTATATACTGTAATATTTTAAATAATTTTAAACTCAAAGGGAAAGCATTTTTCTTACATATTTCTACTGGGGAAACTATGCCAAGGGTCATTTTTTATTATTGTTAATGGTAAAAACTGAAGAAATCCTTAAGTTAGTTAGGAGGTAAGTTAGAAATCTGCAAGTGAGAAATATAGAATCAAATGTTAAACTGACACGACGCCTCTGCTTCATGATTAACTACAGTGGTTCACGGAACTGAGACTTCTCACAAGTTAATCATATCTTTATTGATTGTCAAAATAACTTAGTAGACTAGCATGCTCAAGTGACTCTTGGGTTTTCCTCTTCATGTCTTTGTCCCACATACAAAAATACAAAAGATCTTCAGTAATAGTAAAAGAAGATAAAAAGAGAAGAAATAGAAGAAAATGAAAAAAACATGTTTCATGAATTCTAACCTTTTCAATGAAAAATCACATCTGTTTTTGAGACTTCTGAGAAGAGATGAAATGAGGATTATACCTGCAAGAGATTCACTGGAGGCAGCCCTGTGAAGACTGAGAAGCAATAGTATTGTTAGCTAGCTTGATTCTTGTGAAAACAAGAAGGAAGAAAGAGAAACCTGCAGTCATTTAGTAGGCTAATTCTGTGCAGGTGTCCTGGAATCTTTGAGCACATGCTGCCACCGGAGGAGAGCAGCAGTCGTGTGTGTGACTGACAAGTGTGCTTTCCTCACACTCAGTCCCCGACTGCATGCCGCCGTGAGCATCATGGACTTTGAGAGCTGAGAAAAGTCACAGCAAGGACTGTGAGACAATCCTGTTTCTCACATAGAGGAACTTTATATATATATATATATATATATATATAACATAATTATGTACAATTATTATATATGATAAGAATATAACATAATTATGTACAATTATTATATATGATAAGAATATAACATAATTATGTACAATTATTATATATAAGAATATAACATAATTATGTGCAATTATTATATATAAGAATATAACCTAATTATGTACAATTATTATATATGATATAATATAATTATGTACAATTATTATATGATATGAATATAATTATGTACAATTATTATATATGATATGAACATATTATATGCAACTATAATATACAAGTATATAATTATATACTTATATTAATATTATTTAAATATTTGGACCACTGTAGTACCTCTGTGATGTTTTCACGACCAGCTTCGCCATGCATACTTGAAGATATGGTCTACTGTGGCTCTCACGAGTCTGCTCGTTCCAGGGAATATTGAAACAGGAGGGATGTGGCAGGATGAAATGCATGCAGGATGCGGCAGTTCGTCCTTAGCTGTAACTGAAACCCTTCTGTTTGCACATCTGCGGTTAATTCTTCTTCCCACACTCTCTACAGCATATTAGCACACAGTCAGGTCCTAGAGCATCAGTCAGTGAGACAGTTCAATCTCTCACTCCTGATGTTTCTGAACCATTGACAATAAATCTTTCTCAGACCAGCAAGGCACACAAGATCATTCACAGTTATACCACGAGTACCAAGAATGCCCAAATAATAAGTTTCTGAGACTGTATTAGTCATTCTGAAATAAAACATCAAGTCTAGAACCTAGACCCAGATCTGGCTACAACCAAGTGTAATTTATGGTGATCTGTATATATTTTCCAGAAAGAATACACTTTTGAAAGGGAGAGATTGATGAATGAAATGTATCTATAATAGGATTAATGCTGTCTGAGTTATCTAGGTCTTTAATGGTGCTACTGATCTTTGCTATATTATAAATAAAAATGTGATACATTTTTGTGGACAGATGAGTAGACAGATTCAAAAGTAACAAGCATGACAGCTTTTAAACTACAAAGGAAGGATCCTGTGCGAGAGTTACTCTAATGCAAAATTCCATTTTACCCTTGAGAACTTACAGATTGAATACATGAACTTAACATACTCAGTAGACACACCATGAGAAATGTATAAGCCAAACTTCCAGTGGTACATGACTCTCAAACTAGAAAGCATATTGATTTTGTAAGAGTCAATGTCAATTGAGGATGTATTTCTGATAGTAAAAAGACTATCTCTGCACTTTTCTTCAATTTTTGTCACCTGAGTAAATGCCACTAGGTTCCTAAAGGAGCATATAGTTACTATGATACACAAATGTCCTCATTCTTGCATAGTAAATAACCTGGCTACAGATCTGCCAATTGGTACATTATGGGGAATCTCATCAAGGAAGCATGGCCCGTCGTCTTCACCTTACTGCTTTTCCATTGTCATCATTTGCTTATGGCTGATGCTAAACAGTATCCTCAGACTGCCTGTATCTTCTGTTCTGAGACACCACAATGATTTCCAAGATTACCTGCAGATCTTGCACGTAAATTATTTTTCTGACAAATATTTATTACATAAGTATTCCCTCTGGACTTCTGATATATAATCAACCTCACCCTACCTTCCATCCGCACAGTCCTGATAATAATAGTTCAGGTTTTGTTACTGCTTTTTCTAACACCAATCTGGACATACAGAAAAGAACCACCATGGAACACTTAGTATTGGGGGTACCCTCTAACCCCAAGGAGAATGTGTTCTCTGTCTCCCTGTGGAACGTGGTCCCTCTGTATGTCTCATAGACACATGTAATGCATTCAGTCCAGCACCAAGTCTCTCTCAGGCTCTATTCTCTCACGATTCTGCCATGCTGTGTGGTTCACACAACATTACTTTTTTATTCTCTAGAGCAGTAAGTTTTCTACATTCCTTTGGGTCTTTACCTGGACTCTAAATTAAATCCTCATGTCCTGAGAATAATTAATAATTACTAAGGCTCCTATGATGGTCTATAAATCAAGTATATTCAAAATGTCATGCATGCTTAATTCTCCTTGCTCCAGTTAATAATTGCCAGCCAATTGTCTAGCACCTTCCATGTATAATCTCTTTCCTTCCTAACCAGGACCAGTATATTCTCAGCTTAACTGTGTTAAAATTGATTGCAATTTAGCAGTCTATGACCCAAGAGTGAATAGATGTAGCTCTTATTGAAATGGAGGGTGATCACCTAATGTCCTAATGGAAGACTCCACCGCAGCAGCATCCAGTGTCACTGAAGTACTAGTTTTCTCTAGGAGAGGTACTGAATCAACTGTATAGATGCTAAACATAGGGTCCAATAGAGACAAACTTTTCAAGAGGATCTATATAGAGATATAAAACTTAAATGTTCCCCACCATATATCAGCTTTCCTGGTTTTACTAACAATGATATTACTTTTCCAGGTCTCTGAAGAACATCAATATATCTAATGAAGGACTCTTCAGTCCTTGAAGGCATTGATAATTTATGAGAGGAGTAAGTTGTAGGTCTTAATGTTTCTATTGTTGGGGTTCAGTGTTACTTTTGGCAGAACTCTCTCTTCTCTTCCCCTACTCCTTCTTTTCGGGAAGAAAATTTTTATGCCTTGCCTGTCCCAGCACTATTTTTTAACCAGGTTTGTTACTTTTGAATTTTTACAGGGGACAGAAAGAAGTCTGCCTGGGGTCTCAGAGGATACGTTCAACTTGGAATTTAAGATATACAGGAGCAGTTAAAACCTAAACATGGATACTGAGCCTTGTATGAAGGACATAAATCTTTAGAGTCTAGGGCCAAGTGCTCAAGTGTATGTCTTCTGCCAAGATCCATGAAATGAAAATTTGGTCACCAATTACATGCTATTGTGAAATGGGTGGAAAATCCAAGATGTGGGACCTAGTGGAGCCAGGTCCCCCATGCTTGGGGGGCCTCACTGAAGAGGAAAATGGACCCAGCCCCTACTGCTAGCTCTGTTTTGCTACCAGCCACTTCCATCATGATGCCCTTTAATGCCATAGGCATAAAGCAACGTGGCCAGAAGATCATGGCCTGCCCCCTCCCAAACCATGAGCCAAAAGAAACTTTTCTCTTTAGAAGTTAATTATCGAAGATTTCAATATGCCAACGGAAAGCTAACTAACACAATACCTGATATCTGAAGTTCTTTTATATCTATCATTGAATAGTTCATATTACTTCCATATGGTTATAAGCAAGTTCAATAATTTTGCTGAAGAGTTTGAAATTTGATGGCTCGCTCATCCATTCGTAATTAATTATGTACTTTTCACCTAATGAAATTGTTAAAAACAGTTTTCTTTGCACAATAATTTATAGGTCACAAATCTGTATATGAGACACATTTCAATATTACAAAATGATCTGTAATAATTTGTTTCTGACATGAGTTTAACAACAGGTTAAGCTAAAAAAAGTTTGCATACAGCTACAGTGTGTATCAATTTTATTCACAAAGTGGAGCTAAATGCACTTCTATATAACCTGTGCTTTTACTGCTGAACAAAACTCATGCTGTATATAATTCTGCCGCTTTCTCCAACACATATAATTCTCAGTATAATTTAGGTAGGATTACTTACATTGCTGTCTCAAAAGTTTGCCTTGCGTGTGGAATGTGTAATGGAAGCCAAAAACATATGTAATTATTCTTTGAGTTAAATAAATAAAGTTATTAAAAGAAAAAGTTTACCAGCTATAGGACTAAATCTTTTCTTTTAAAAGTAATATTAAACTTATGCTGTCCTTTTATTTTCAATATCATTAGGGATGTGTGTGTTTTTCAAATCATTTGTTCCTTGCTTTGTAAGTCAGGTTAACACCTGATAATCTATTATAACAGCAGATTTGTCATTGGAGAGAGAAATTTGGGCTTGGGACTTGCTTTGACCTATGAAGTCTGAGCAGCCATGACATATGGCAATTCTGGGTGAGTGTTTTGAAGAGTGTTTTACCTTTACCAGCTTTCATGCCTCTTACTTCTTTCAAATCAATAAAGGTGAACTTATTTCTCCATTGAAGCAGATGTGAGTGCTGTTGACTGATTTCTCAGAACCTGCACTGACATTTGAATGTTTTTGGTAATATGTGAGAATAAGGAAATCAATTGTAACCACAAAAATATTTACAAATGCGTACTCTAGAATTCACAAATACATACTCTTGGATTTTTCTAAGAATTATGGCTTTTGCAAGTATTTCTTTTCTGCATTTGCAATGAAGAATTATTAGTGGACTTTCCTATCTTATTTATATCTGCCACCTAATATTGCATATTGAATTTTCTAACTAAATCTAAAATGTTTAAATATGCAAACATCAGCATACTTCTGTTGTATATAATTTTCCATACCATAAAGTAATTCTAAATATAAAAGGCAAACATCTTTTGTTTTGATAAATGTGTAACCTAAGAGTCCAATTTCGTACTTTAAGGATCCATTGCAATGCGTGCCACTAGAATAGATAAAGTTTGCAAATATGTACAAATGTGAATTACTTTTGAACAGATTATATGAAAATATAATTTAAAGTTGTCTTGTGTGAATGCTAACAATAGGTCAAAGTATTTAATTAGATAATTTTGAGCTAATTACACATATATATTTTATAAAAAGTATACCTTCACATAGGGAAAGTATTTTAAATCATAAGAATTTGCATGGTTTCTAATGAATATGTGAGTGTTTTATAAACAGGATAGCAATCACACTATGTGTCTCCTAACATTATCTCATATTATTCAGTATATTTTTTTGATACTTGGCAATTTCTCACCTTAAAAAAGTAAAATTAATTGTATTGGTTACTTTGTGTCTGAGGGGTGAAATACTTTGATACTAAATTCTACACAATTATAAAGGTTTGCATTGCTAATAGGGTATTAAAGAAAATATAAGAAACAGTACAAATAATGTAGGGTTAATTTGCAGAAAAATGAAAACATTAATATGCTAATTAATAATAGGAAAAAGATACAGGATTATAGAAGAAATTGTTATGTATCAGAATCCCTACATCCAGAAAAATGTTACTTGAATGTTTTACTCAATGAGACAATTTTAACATCAGTCAAGTAGAAAAATATAGATTTCTTCATTTTAAAAACTGTAAACTGAAACAAAGTGTGTGGCCAAATTAAAAATTGGTAAAGAAGAAAGTAAAACAACACACTAAAGTAATATTATAGGAAAAGATTCTATAACTTATGATAACTGTGGGGTTTAGAAATAAATATATAATTAAAATAATAGCTAAGAAGTTTATATAATTAAAATGATCCAGAATATTTAAAAATGGTTATTTTTTTTTAAAAATACATTTCCTAAAATTTCAGATAATATAAGACAGAATAAACCAGAAATGATATTTGAAATATTAGGGTACAGAAGTGTTAGAACTAAGTATAAAGAAAATGTAACTCAGTTTAGAAGTAGAATAAAAGGAGAGAAGGTTATCAGAAATGCCTAGTTCAAGCTATAGAGGAGTAGAACACAGACACCATAGTTGTAAGCATATGTGGCCAGGCATGGGGTGGCACAGGCCTGTAGGCTGAGCACTTAGGAAGCTGAAGGAGGAGGCCTGCCTTGAGTTTGAGGCCAGCCTGCCTGCACAGTGAGGCTCTGTCTCAAAAAAACAAAACGAAATAATGTGTAACAAAAGAGTGGTTGAAAACTTTCTAGAAATACTATCTGAAATTACGAATCCAGTTTCAAGATTAAAGTATATAAACTGAGTAGAAATATGATTTTAATGTTAATCCTAAAATTATTGCAGAGAAAGTTTTTTAAAAATTAAAACTAAAATTGCTGTAATCAGAATATCACAGAATGGTGAATTGAGTCACATAACCCCAAATCAAAGTTTTTCAATCAAAAGGAAAATATATATGCACATTTGTAAACAGATGTACATATACATACATATTTTATATAAATAAAAGAACTCAAAGAACTCACACAAATAACCTGATTACCTATACAATGTTCAAGATATTCTAAATAATAGAATTAAGAAAAAAATATAAAATTAAATAAAGAAATTCTCAGGTATGGTATGAAATAATAACCATGTGAATTAGCTAATACAATAAATACCAACAAATACTTCACTCAAAATGATAAAATGATAACACAGTTTGCAATGGTAAGAAAGATAGTAAATTATTTAGGAGGAGAGGAAGTGGTAAATGGTAAATTACTGAATCAGAATCATTTATCATTTGATGTAGATTTTTGGAATTATTGAATAATTTTTTGTAGCGTGACAGTGATAGTGAAAATGCAAATGGTGTATATAATTTGAAATATATGAAGATCAAAAAATACAATAGATAACTAATCTCACAAAACATGAGTAATAGTTTTTCATCGAGAAATAAATTGAGAGACCCGAAGGGCAGCTCAGTGGTAGAGCATTTAGTTGTACTGCAAGTGAGAGGAGAGAGAAAAAGAGAAAGAAAGGAGAAAAAGAAAGAGAAAGAAAGAAAAAAGAAAAAGAAAAAATAAGGAAAGAAAGAGAAAGAAGGAAAGAAACAAGAAAGGAAGAAAGGCAGAATAAGAAAGTTTAAAGACAAAGACAAAAACTAAAAGCTTTCTGAAATAACTCTCTGAGTATCCTGATTTGAACCAGTAGCCCGATCAAGGTAAAATAGGACAAAAGATGAGCAGGCTCCCCGCTGAGTTCACTTTAGACCTACAGACCTTCACCCCTGCATGTGGGAGTTCAGACACTGATCAGGAATCTGAGAATCATTTATCATTTGATGTAGTGTGAACAAGTGTGAACAATCAGTGTGAACAAGCTTAACAACTGAGAATACATCAGTGTAAATAAACAGCATAGGTCACTAGGTACTTAGCATTGCCTTTTTGATCATCAACCCCTCTTTAATTTTGTCAGAATTAACTATAGTTGTTAATTTCCTGTGAACTTTTTATGCTGATAGAATTTTATAAAGTAATATACACTTTACCTAAACTATATATCTCTCTATATATTAGTGTATATATGTGTGCAAATACAAGATAGTATTTTTAGAATTTAAAATGACTTTATATTTTATAATAAATATTAAAGCCAATCATCAGACTTATGTATCTGTAACTTTAAATAAAACTCAGTAGAAAAGTGAAATTATAGAACATTATATTAATATTTCCTGGCATAGTAAGATGAATTGTGCCACATACATAGCATATTCATATATTGCCCTTCTTGACATGACTTGATGTCTGTAACACCAATGTATTTCTTTATTAATACCAATGTATACTTTAATATTTGGAAGTTATTTTCATTAATGACTGATTTAATTCAATCATTTACTGTAATTGCTTTCTCTGTTAAAGTTCATAATTCTATTTCAAATATCTATATATAGACTGCAACAAAAATATCAAACAAACAGACTAATGCTTTAACATGCCAAATATAATAAATAAATATTATAATGAGGAATAAATTTCTTAAATAAAAATTGTAAATGCTACTTGAAAAATAGACATAAAATTCATGTTAACTGTTCTTTCTCAAATGATACATCACATTTACACTATGAATATATATTTTTGATATTCTCCAAACAAGGAAATGTTTTCAGCTTTACTACTTTTCCTTCTACTTGAGTATCTATCATTAAAATATCTTCTGTAACTTTCTTGTTACATTTGAAGATATTTTCTTTCTGTTACCTTATTTTCCTTCATTATTTATAATTTTTTAGCATACTAATACATCGAGACTTAAACAAAGTATAAAATATCAGGATAAATCACCATGGTTTGTTTCTGGAATGTATGTCACATACTTGACATTCAAGAGAAATGTCTTCCAGCTTTTGAATATTTCATGCATGCTGTTACTTAAAGGTCTAGTTCTGAAATACCTGATTTTGATTCACAGCTAAAACTATTGTATTCATTTTGAATTATGACTCTTTCTGGGAATATTTACCTTAAATCTAGTTGATTGATTTAAAGGTTAACAGGGTTATCTTGATTTCACAAAAATGAATCACCTCATGTAAAATTATAAATGATTAATCTTTACTATAGGTGCAAAGAAAGATCTGGTTGGATTCAAATGCATTCTTATACAACAACAGTTGGTTTTATGAGTGAAATTATCTATCATATGTGACTCGTAATACTGACAGGAATCAACTGAAAACACTGCATATTATGGCATTGATTATGACAGTTTCTTCTCTAATTTTATTGACATTCTAGTGTTAAAAACTGTAATCATAGATGAACAGAGTGACAGACAGACAGTTGGACAGACACACACAGGTAGTCACATGTGCAATTACAGAAATGAAGAATGAAGTGAAGTATTATTATATATGGGGAAACTTAAGACAACAAATTAGCGAAGACCTCTCAAAGAACATTCCAGTACTGACAGCAGAAAGAAGTAAGGTCCTTAATAAATGTATCATAAAGAGGCCTTGTGGAGGGGACCGGATGTGTTAGGAAAAAAGGAGAGGAAGGATTGAGCTGTGTTATGCTGGGATTCTTGCATGTGAAATGGTACTGGGCGTGCATCCAAGTCAGATTTGATACATGTAATATTTGCAAAAGTGGAAATTTGTGATCTAACCAAATTTAAAGCATCATTCTGAGTTCTCTATAGGCAATGAAACAGGGTAAAGTCCATAAAACCAGGGAAATAATATAGTGAAGTGTAGATGTAATTCAGGCATGCCCACAATGATGGCTTTGGGCAAAGTTTTAGCATTGAATCTGGACATTGCGAGTCTTTGTGTATTCTTGCACTCTGTATGAGCAATACTCTCTGTCAGACTAAGAGCAGGAGAGAGAAAAAGTCACAGATTACTCCAAATAGTTCACTGTAAAGCCCAGAATGGATGCTCCTTTCATTTATTAAGGGGGAAAACTATGAGATGATAAAGTTGGATAAAGTCAGCAATGTTCAGAACACTTTCTAGGAGAAAAAGTATAGGTGGTGATGAAAGAGTCTGGTATTCAAGGGACACAAAGTCTGCAGATTCCCAATTATGAACATTTGCAAGAGAGCTTTGATTAGATGGACCGAAAACTAAATCAGCAAGGGAGAAATCATAAATCTCAAAGAAATGAAGTTCAACGGATATGACCAGAACTTTCTCAAATATTTAGAGCCAGGGATAGAGCTGGGGATTTAGCTCAGTGGCATAAGCACCTGCCTGGCAAACACGAGGTCATGAGTTCAATCCCTGATACCAACAAAACAAAAAACAATACAAACTGTGGATAGAGTCTGGGATGATGAAAGCGATTCAATAGTAGATTCTATGAAATCATGAGCAGTAGACAGAAAAGAGCAGACTTTTGTGGAAAACAAAGTAAATGGTCAAGACTGATGAGAACCAAAAGTGATCACTGGGCTTGGCCAAATCACAGCTTCTTGTGCCTTAACAACTTGATTTGAAGGATGGGAGTGCAATTCTCTATGAATCTAATCTAAATAAAACTAGAAGAAAAATGGAGATCAAGGATCATTAAGATTCTTTTTTGGGGCCCAGGGATTTAGCTCAGTGGCTTAAGTGCCTGTCTGGCAAATGTGAGGTCATGAGTTCCATCCCTGGTACCAAAAAAAAAAAAAAAAAAAAAAAAAAAAAAAAAAAAAAAAAAAAGAAAGCTACACAAGATTCTTTTTGGTTAGGGAAAGACATATAGAAATAGCATAGAACAGGTATGGAATCAAAATGAGAACTATTATTTAGAGCTCAGGGGAGGTTTTTTGCAGAAAATAGAAACCATAGAACCCATTATATTTTTTAATAATAAAAAAATTACAAATCAGTAGATATTTAAGGTACTCCGTCAGTCTCTAGTAGAAACTATGGCTTTCCAAGACCATATTTTATGAAACAGTGATTCCTCCAAAGTTTCAAGTATTTTTGGATTATAATTGCATTTTTTGTTTGTTTTTACTCCTTCAGGTCTAGGAATAGCAACTCCCGGTGGGTGTTTCTATGACTCTTCTGCGTCTCATACCTCTGACCACATTTCTGTGTATATTTCATTAAGGGTCATTCATTTGAAATATTGAGGGTAAACTTTCCCCCCAGACTTCAGTAACTGAATCAAGACTTTTCACTCTAACTCCTGCCTCAGGTTTATTCAAGGATCTGGAAGCCACCACTATAGTTGCATTCCACAATCAACAGCAAAGTGGCTGACCCCTGGCTTGGGAAAGCTCTACCCAGCCACTGTTGTCATCTCCCCATGGCTTCTCCACACTCATGAAGCTAAGGACACATATGAAGCTCTGCTGTTAAAAGCCTCAGGCTATTCTGTAGCTTTGTCTTTCTCACTGCAACAGGCAAAAAGACCAAGCAAATACTCACAGCGCACACGGGGATGGCTTTAAATCTCACGTGACAGAGCTAACCGGCAGAAGTTTCCCGCCACCTAAAATTTTCACCAAAGGAGGTCTGGGAAGTATAATTTTGTCATTTTCTCATTTCTGGAAGTTATACTGTATTAGAGGAATATAGCGATTGATTATAAACACTGTGTCAGTCAATCAGTGTAGGCACCACACTATTCCTGCTGTTTCCATGAAAATGATATCTTGGTGGACAGGACAGTCAGAAGCAGTCCAGAGAAAGGACAATTATAGAACCATTTACAAAACGATGGGACCTGTGAACAAGTTAATATCCCACATGTGAATATTATACATAAGAATATCATCAAATGAAAAAGTAATCGCTACCATGGCTTCTTTCAACTTCCATATGCCGAAGTCAGAACAATCAGCGATATACGAATTGGTGAAAGAATGTTTTCTTCTTTAATAAATATCTGAATATATCTGTAATTGTATTTTTTGTCAGTTAAGATATTTGGCTTCTAGGGTTTTTTTTTTCATATTAATTTTATTCTCTGACTGCTTTTCAGTATCTTTACCGACTGCAACTTTTCCAGTTATCTCCGTAATTCATTTCCTTATTTAATCAGCAAAAGTGTTTCCCTCATAGAAAATAAATTGCATAAGGGAATTAATGATACATTGCTGGGTCATCTCTTTGGATTTGAAAGATTTTTAGTTTATGCTTAATAACCAACTATAGAAACTCTGCCTCCTACTTTTCTCTCTCTTTCCTTCCTTCTCCGATTTCTTTGCATTGCCTTCCCTCCTAAATTTCTTTGCTTGCTTCCTTTCTATTTTTATTTTTGATAAGCTTACATTTATAATTATTGTGTTCATAATTTGTACTATTTCTGGTGAAATATATTTCTGACATTTCATTCAGCGTCCTTTATCATTTTTAAATAAAATTGCTGCTTTTATTTATTTTCTGGCTTTCACTAGGTACATTGATGTTGGCTTTTGTGTGAAACATGTTAAGCTGGAGGGAGAAGACAGCAAGTGAAATATTTATAGTCCAAGGGATCGGAGACACTAAAATCCCTCAAGCAATGTTTCAAAGGCTATGGGCAGGCACTTGAGAAAATTGAACTCAGGCAAAGAACCCTGATAAAGAGCAATTCCTCCTTGTCATTGGGACTGTGAACTAATACACCACTGTGGAAATCAGAAGGGAGAAGCCTCAAAAAACTTAAACTAGAAATTCGATTTGATCCAGCTATTCTCCTTCTAGGTATTTTCTAGAAAGAACTTAAAGCCATATTACAGTGAGATGAACCAGAGATGCAGTGAAAGGGAAGGGGAGGAAAAGGGAAGAAAAAAGAATTAAGGTATGTTTTATACATGTACTATGTTTTTACAATGAATTTTTAAAAAATTACAACAACACTGGCATTCTAGAAAGGACGGCTATCATCACGAACTTGTAAAGTAACAAGTGCTAGTGAGGCTGTGGGTGACAAAGCAACCCTTCTACGCAATTGGTGGTAGTATACACTACTGCAACCACTGTTGTAGCATGAATAAAACTTGACACTAAGATGCTACTATTTCAGAACTTCATGATACTTTCAAAATGCATGTGTATGATGTATTAATAACACGTTTATTCTTTAAGCTTTTTGCAATGTATTTTGTGAATAGTTTTGATGCTTGGGGGTTGTGAGCATGAAATAGTGTTGAGGAGAAGCTAAAACTTCAATAAGCTTTGAATACTGTAATAACAGTTAATTAATAACAGATAATTATATAAAATGTATATAATAAATATATAAAAACAAAATGATTTGCAGTGAATTATTCAACTTTGATTTTTGAAACATGTATTCAGAATTTATAACTAAGGTGTGTTACCATTTAATCTGAGTACATTTTTTCCATTCACTTAATTCAATCTTTTACCTTGGCTACTATTTTATATTAATTCATTTTTAAATAATATGTTTAATACTTTAATGTGACTATTGCATGCATATAATTACAGAATACATGCATGGTATATGTATTTAAAATTGTAGACACAATGTTCATTTCATTACATTGTGACTACATCTTTTTTTCTATCACTATCAGGGGAGTCTACAATACAGTTTTCATTTTGAGGTGCCAAGCATTTAATAGAAGGTTTATGACAAATCAAATTCATAATAAATTACCTTAGCAAATGGATGAATAAAATACTAATATATAAATGAAATACAAATAGTCTTCCTAAATATTCAGTAAATGTAAGTGACAATATTTTAACCTTGAAATGGAAAACAATGTAAAATATGTCAGTTCATGGAATTTTTATCTTGACTTTTAGTATCATACATTGAATGCCAAAAACAACAGCAAAAATTTAAATGAATTATTTTTATTTTGTGATAATTACAATAAATAAACTGAACCTCTCGTTTTATTTGTTCATGTCTGAATAATGTAAAGTCATTAAAAATGAATTAGATGTTCTCACTTTCATTTGAATTAGAGAAGCAAATAAATATACTATTGAGTTTAAAGTTTCCAACTCCTGCTGATGGATGATACCACTTTTACGAGTAAAGAAGCAGGTTGTGATTTGATTGAATAGATGCAATGTGATAGAGAATAAACAAATGTGTGTATGAGATGACAGAGGTCCAGTGTTACTTTTCTTGTTCCTAATGGATAAGTACAATCCTAGACTGCTTATGATACAGAAACACTCGAAAGAATAATTTAAGAAATCATGTAAAGAGTGAGAAATTGGATTAAGCAAAACAAAGAATGATTAAAAGCAATTCAAAGTCATTGCATCCAATAATTAGATGAAACGTTCTCAATTTAATTGACTAATATAGGAAAAGTAAATGATATTGGAACATCATATACTTTCATTCATTTATGTAAATGACAAAACCATACTTTGTCAAGCTTAAAACAATAACATTTTTAGTGTGTGCTGAGTAATTATATATTCAGAGCTTAAAAAATATATAACAACAATACAACAAATAATGCTTAAAACAAATAATGCACACACCCCTGTATAGCATAGCATGGGTTATATGCAATATTTCCCTTTTAAGTTATAAAAGCTAATATGCCAAGTAGAACTAATGACATTTCTGTATAATACACATAGGAAACTTGCATTTGTGCTTTTTCTTCCCTGTGATCCAAAGTTTAGAAATGTGACAGTGTTGCTAATGGAAGAGTTGAATGTAAGCAAAAACAAAACAAAACAAAAGTTGATTGAGAGAAAATGGCAGATCCCTTTGTGGGAATTTTATTCTCTAGAGTAGAAGAAAAGAAGATGCCAGGAATGGATATTGAAGACAGATACATTAGTCGCATATTTTATTTTGTCTTTATTGTGCTCTTGCCTATAAACACTGAAAAGCAGAAAACCAGTGGTAATAGCACTGGACCGGAATGAAGAGTCTTTAGTGACCTCACAAAGGAGCTGATAGGAGTGGACAGTCACTGAGCAGCTCTTGGGAATTACCCTTACCTTCAGGCTACTGCAGCTCATAAAACTCTTGGAAGGCCAATCCTTATACCAGTGTATGGAGTGTTTATTCTGCTGTGAATAGATTTGACAGAAAAGTAGAAGAGACTGAGCCGTATTGTCACATGTAATCACTGGGACTTAGGCTCACAACAGTCAGTATTCTTTGAACTCATAAGGTTTTGCACTAACGGGGTTGAGTGCCAAGGCCTTATCAATAATCAGTAGAGGGACTGTATTGCCCTTAGGGAATGTATGCTCAATGACTAAAAATATAAAATTGGCCAGAAGAAACTATAAACAGCTTGCAGCAAAGAGTAGAATAATGAGTCCAGGGAGAATAAAAATTTAAAAACAGGCTTCTCCGTGTTCTGAAAAATTTAGGATACAGAGAAAGGAGTATCAATAAGTCCAAAATATAAAAGAAAAAAAATCATTATTATGAAATAACAGCAAATAAGAGAGAAAAGAATAAAGGTAATGAGTTTAAGATGAGAATATCACAAGCAGTAAATGAGTAAGTCGAGTAATAGTCATGATTCCAGAAGGCTAAGGAAAAGCTAATAGATACAGTATACACAAAAGAATTATACACTATGGCAGATTTATACACAAGGTAATACATGTAATAAATGGTTCTAAAGATATTGAAAGTTTTAAATAGAATATTTATAGGAAATAAGGAAATCACCAAAATAACCTACACCTGGAAGGATATTAGACCTAACAATAACAAAGCTAAAGTAACTTCATAAAGAAATAATAAAATCATCATTGAGTTATACTTCACTGAAAAAATGATGTTAAAACAGATAGAAAAACTACTAAGGCTATAAAGTAAAGCAAAATCAGAATAAAATGCAATTGTTGAAAATACATGTACACATCACAATGATTAATACAAGATTATTATGTGGCAACATTTTCAAAGTAATATCGGGAAATAATTTTAATTTTATTATAAGGTAAATGATTATGTAAGGGTGACAGTAATTAATACATGTACTAAACTGCATAAATTCCTTTTAAGATGAGAAAATTCTCATGGAGAAATGTATTTACAAGAATGCAATGATTAAGAAAATGAATAAAGAAAGCAACAACCTTATTTACTTAAAAGGTAAAAAATGTGAACGATTTCCATAAAGTCCACCACACGCACATTGATGAAACCGAGTCACTGAGGCAGTGATATGTCAAATCTAGTCCTACTAGTTCCTTACCGACACAGCCTTGGTTCGGAACGCAAAGAGTACAGCTACCTACAGCCTTGGTACGGAAAGCAAAGAGTACAGCTACCTACAGTTTGGTTCCTAAGGCAGAATGGAAAGTAACAGTATCTGGGCACCAAGATCAAAAGGGAAGTCTCTGCAAAGTCTTTACCTCTGCCTCACTCATTTTCTTTTGTCACTTGATCTGTGAAATAGAAAGTCACAATGGTTCTCCAGGGACTGTGGAACAACCAATCTGGGGACTAAGATATATGCCCAAGGACAACACATTTAAATATAAAAAGGGTCTTCTCCATGATCACTGAGTTGTTCTAATTATTTTCTTTATTTAATACACTATTACAAGAAAATATTCAAAGTTCTATACTTGATTTTATTTTTATTATTAGTAAATTTTGTGGTATACAATAAATGCATGCACCCTATGAATTTTGTACATGCAAACATTGCATCTTAATCATTGTTGCGTTTCCTCCCATTGAATCCATCTCTCAATCCCTTTCTATCTGCAGAAGTTCTGTTACCATTTCTCTTGTCTAATTTTTATTTTGTGTTTTAAATTATTTTAATTTTGGAAGTTTCACGTAAAGATGCCATATGATATTGAAGCTTCTGTGTCTATTTCACTTAATATTATTGTATTAAGATGCATCCAATTTTCCTATAAACTATTCAAATTTACATTTTGATTAATCTGTTGCTGAACATAGAGTCTACATCTAAGATTTTGGTACTATGAATTGTTTTCTGTAAATAAGTATATGCATGTATCATAGTACTACAATGTTTTTAACTCTTTCTAGAAGATTCTTACAAGGGGAATATCAGGATCAATTTTAATTTCTACTTTTGAATTTTGAGGACTCTCCATAATTATTTCTATTATGATTTATACACATTCTTATATTGATTCAACAAAGGTACAAGACTGGGATATTTTGACCTGAAGGTTACATGCATCATAAATATAATAACACCATAAAAAACATAATTTTAGTATTTGCATAAAATTCTCAATTATAAAATTAATGGTGATAAGTTCAAATAGTTTCTTTTGTTTGTGTATTGAAGTTAATTTACTTTTATTTAATATAATTAGCTTTTATCAATATCATTATAAAACAAAATTCTGTGGTATGCATGTATTCCATTGATGTCATTCTAGGAACCTATTATAGGTATTTGATCCACCATATTTTTCCAAAAGGGAGTTTTTGTTTTGCTTTGTTCTGTTTTGTTTTCCATTTTTTAAAAACAGAGTCTCACTATGTATTTCAGGCTAGCCTTAAACTCACTCACTATGTAGACCATTGTGGCCTTGAACTTGTGGCAATCCTCCTGACTTAGCCTACCCAGAGCTAAGATGGATTACAGGCATGAGCCATCAGCCCCAGCCGAAGGCAGATTCAGAAGAAACCACTGGAAATTACAGTTCTTACAGTGATTAAAAATGACTGGTAAAGAGATATTTTGGGATAATATACATTTTCAACTGAAGGAAAAACGCATTCCTCTCCATAAGGCTACAGTCAGTGAAGCAAATTCTACCAGTGAATTAAAGAACAAAGAAATCAAGGCAATCAACTATATGTAGTGTTTAATTATAACAAACTCAAATTTTTAAAAATTTTATTTAAAGAGAGGAAAACAAAGGGTATCAACAATACAGAATTCCAAAAGAATAAAAGAACAGAACAAAAAAATCACACTAAGAAATCACTACTTGATAAATTACATAATATCACATTAGAAATAGTTGTTCAAGTTACAAAATTAAAGAATACAAAGTAGACATTCAAACAATGAGACTGTTAACACTTCTGCTCAACCAACTAACAAAAACAGTAATATGGTCATCCATCTTACACACTTAAACACACATGCAGTTATATCCTTTAGAGTACTTTCTTTTCCTCTCTTTTTTACACTAGCAGTTACACATTTTGGGTTTTATTACTCCTACAGTTCTTATTAATTTTTACACTAGAGACACCATTTGATATTTATAAATATGATTATTTATTTCACTAATGAGCATAGTCTCAAGTTGTGCCCTTTTCCCTATGAAGGCCTCAGGATCACACTTTTTCATATATAAGTAATATTCCATTGTATAAAAATACACCTTTTCATCCACTCTGCCATTGATGGGCATCTTGGTTGTTTCCAAGATTTAGCTATTACAAATTGTGCTGCTATGAACAAAGTGGTTGCACTAGTCTACACTCCCACCAACAGTGAAAGTGTTCCTGTTTCACTGCAGCCTTGCCAACATTTGTTATCAGCTGATTTCTTGATGGCAGCTATTCAAGAGTGAGATGATATCTCAATGTTATTTGAATTTGCATTTCTTGAATGACCAGTGATGGTGAACATTTCATGTACTTATTTGCCATTTGTATATCTTCATCTGAGAACTGTGTGTTCATCTCAGATGCCCATTTTTGGAGAGGGTCTTTGAATTTGGAGGGCTTGATGTTTTTTAATTCTTTATATGTTCTTGATATAAGTTCTTTGTGTGAGGGGTTGCAGGCTAAAATTCTTTCCAATTCTGTGGGTTTTCTTTTCACTTTGTTGGTGATTTCTTTTGAAGTACACAAACTTTTCAATAATATGAGATCCCAGTTGTTGATTCTTGGAAGTGTTTCCTGCTCAGTTAGTGTTTTTTTCATGAATTGTCTGCCTACACGTATGTCTCTAAGACTTCTGCCTACCTTATCTTCTAGTAGATTTAGTGTTTCTGTTTTAATGTTTAGGTCTTTTATCCACTTAGACTTTAGTTTTGTGCATGGTGATAAACATGGATCTAGTTTCAGTCTTCTGCATATGGAGAGTCAGTTTTTCCAACACCACTTATTAAAGAGGCTATCCTTCCCCTAGTGAACATTTTTAGCCCCTTTGTCAAATATCAGGTCCTGAGTATCTTTGTACTTATACTTATTGATCCTCAGGTCTATTTCTTTGCCAGTACCATGCTGATTTTATCACTATGGCTTTGTAGTACAGTTTCAAGTCAGGAATTGAGATATCTCCCACCTTGCCTTAGTTATCCAGAAATTCCTTTGCTATTCTAGGTTTCTTCTGTTTCCAAATGAAATTTAGGAGTGTTTTCTCTAGATTTGTGAGGTATGTCAATGGTATTTTGATTGGGATTGCATTAAATCTGTATAACTGTTTTGGGAGTATGGCCATTTTCACAACGTTGGTTCTTCCTAGCCAAGATCAAGGAACATCCTTCCATTTTCTAATATTCTCATCAATCTCCTTTTTTAGCATAGTATAATTTTCAACATATAGGTTTTTTTTACATTCTTTGGCTGATTCCAAACTATTTCATTTTTTAAATGTTATTGTGAAGGGTGACATTTCCATAATTTCTCTCTCAGTGAGTTTCTTGTTTGTGTACAGGAATGCTATTGATTTTTGAGCACTGATTTTGTAGCCAGCTTCAATACTGAATTTGTTCATTACCTCTAGAAGTCTTTTAATGGAGTTTTTTGGGTCTTCTATATAGAATATCATGTCATCTGCAAATAGTGATAATTTAACTTCTTTATTTCCTATCTTTATTCCTTTTATTTCTCTCTCTTGTCTGATTGCCTTTGCTAGTGTTTCTAGAACTATATTGAAAAGGAGTAGTGATGGTGGACATCTTTGTTTGTTCCTGATTTTAAAGTGAAAGCTTTCAGTTTTTGTCCACTTAGTATAATATTGGCTGTTGGTTTGTCATAGATAGCCTTTATAAGGTTGAGGTAGACACTGTGTATTCCAAGTTTCTGAAGGGTTTTTATCATGAACATGCATTGGACTTTATCGAAAGCTTTTTCTGCATCTATTGAGATGACCATGTGGTTTTTATTTTTGGCTCTGTTGATGTAGTGCATTACACTTATTGATTTGTGTATGTAAACCATCCCTGCATTCTTATAATGAACCCCACTTGGTCATAATCTTCTTGATGATTTGCTGCATTCTATTTTCCAGTATTTTATTGAGAATCTTTGCATCTATGTTCATTAGTGAGATTGGCCTATAGTTTTCCTTTTTGTTTGGGTCTTTCTCTGGTTTTGATATGAGAGTAATACTTGCCTCCAGGGATGATTTAGGAAGAATTGCTTTCTTTTCCATTTCATTGAAGAGTTTAAGGAGTATTGGCATCAACTCTTCTCTAAATTTCTTATAGAATTCAGCTGTGAATCGATGAGGACCTGGGCTTTTCTTTGTTGGTAAGTTTTTTTTATTACATTTTCAGTTTCAATAACTGATATTGGGTTATTCAAAATTGCTATATCTTCTTCGTTGAGCTTTGGTAGTTCATATGTTTCTAGAAATCGGCCCATTTCCTCTGGGTTTTCCACTCTATGTGAATAGAGATTTTCAAAGTAGGTTTTCATGATCTTTTGAATTTCCAAGGGATCTGTAGTAATTTCCCCCTCTTCAGTCCTTACTGCATGAATCTGGTTTTTTTTTTCTTTTTCTTTATAAGGTTAGCTAGAGGTCTGACAATTTTATTTATTCTGTCAAAAAACCAACTTTTTGATTCATTAATTCTTTGTATTTTTTTTTTCGGTTTCAATTGCATTGATTTCTGCTCTAACCTTTACAATTTCCTCTCTTCTATGAGCTTTGGGTTTAACCTACTCTTCTTTTTCTAGAAGCTTGAGATAAAGCATTAGGTTGTTTATTTGTGTTTATTCTGTTTCTTGATATGACAGTTTATTGCTATATATTTCCTTCTTAAGACCACTTTCATTACATCCCACAGTTTACAACAGGTTGTTTCCACATTTTCACTGAATTATAGGTATTGCATTATTTCTTCTTTAATTTCATCTGTAGCCCACTGTTTGTTCAAAAGGTTGTTATTCAATTTCCATGTATTTATGCAGGTTTTGCAATTTCTTTTGCCATTAATTTCCTATTTAAGTGTGCTATGGCCATATGTTATTCATGGGTTAATTTCAATAGCTTTGCACTTACTTAAGAATGTTATATGGGATAATATATGGTCTATTTTGGAGAATTTCCCATAATCATCTGAGAAGAATGTGTATTCTGATGTGGTTGGGTGCTGCACGCTGTAACCATCTACTAAGTCCAATTGCTTGCAGGTATGATTCAGTTCTATTATTTCATTGCTGACTTTTTGTCTGGTTGATCTATATCTTTGTGACA